>JAAXCT010002589.1:0-65019 GCA_012490785.1 Eragrostis nindensis | reverse complement strand
TAACTTTTTACCTGGAACAGGAAAACAAATATGAGATGGAAATCTCAGCAAGTAACCAAATCGCAACAAGAGAAGAAATAATGTTGTAAGTATACAAGGGAAAGTTATCAAGGGTTCCAGGTAGCCACAAATGAGTGAGGTTACAGACATAATATATGTACAAATGCACAAGAGATGGTTGGAGTCGTCTTGCCGAAAGATTGGAAAACATGTATGGTACCAATTCATTGAGTCACATACTAGGAAATACGGGAATAGCCAAGCACCCACTTGGCCGTATTCCTATGGCTGGGTGTTAATTTCCCAATAACGAGAATGTACGGCCCCCGTACGTTATTGGGTGGAACATGATATACCCATATATGTGACAGTAAAGATAAAGCTAGGAAATTGTACATGGAGATGAAGTTAAATTGTGATACTGCAGTCCCCTTATGGAATTCTGAGGTAACATGCTAATACGTATGATTATAGCGAGAGTGTCTGCACATTGTTCTCAAATGAGGCAGGAAGTGGTACTGGTGCAGAGAACACTTGTGCAATGGCCATAATCTAGAATTATGTAAAGTTCAGTAACTGGCATAAGTTGTTACAAGCCTTGTTCAGTGTGACGAGGAATAAAATTCTGGAGATAAACAACAAGCGAGGCCTATGGCAATTAGCATCCGCACTGTCCTTAACCATTAATATATTCAGCTGCTAGCTGATGTATATGCAGGCATGATCAGATCGTTGCTTTTCTCTTCATGCAAGACTCCATAGACGTTGGACAGTAGTTCAGCAGGATTTAAACTTGTATCCATTATTTTACTAGTTTCTACCATCTATGATGCGGCCGGCAAAACTGCAGTCAGAGAAGGAGGAGCGATTGCAATATGGATACTTGCCTGCTGCTGTCGGACGCTCAATACTCTTGCTGCCTGATGGATCGCAAACTTGTTGATGTCCCTGCCCTTCCTCCAATATCACGTGCAGACCTGCACAAGAGGGGAAGTCTTAAGGCAAAGCCTAATCAGCAGACTGTAGGAGGGAATTAAAATCAACACGTCGGCAGGGACACATGAAGCTCCAGCGGCGGCATCCTTCTATTGCAAGCATGTTGATCACCGTCGGCGGCGGCATGGCGACGCGGTGGTGCATGTGCGTGCTCGGCAAAGTGCCCTCTAATGATCATGGACATGCTGGGGATGGACAGAATGGCGAGACTATACCCACTGGTTCCAAGTCGTGTCGCGATGCCGTCAGCCTCGACCACTAGTCCCCATGGATTGCATTCTGAACGAGAAGATGGTTTCACGGGAGAGGAAAAGAATGGAGAGAGCCAGAGGAGAAATCAAAGGGCAGGAAACATGGAGCAGTTACCATCGGCTCATGAATTGAGAATTTGGAAAGCCAATGAAATATTTGGAAGTAAAAGGGATATGAAGAGTCAATAGCGTGCTAGTAAATCTGCATGAATATTATGGTCATTAACTAGTATTTAGCGATCTTTGAGCCGCAAGTGCTACAATGATATAATTGTAGCTAGTTCATCTGAAAAGGCTACAATGGCATTACTTGAAGATCTAAGAAAAGACTTTGCTCTCAAGGATTTGGGTGATCTTCATTATTTCTTGGGAATAGAGGTGAACAAGATATGAGATGGTATAATCTTGACTCAAGACAAATATGCTTCAGATTTACTAAGAAGAGTTGGTATGATTGATTGCAAACCTGTTAATTACAACACCTCTTTCTACTAGTGAGAAATTATCTTTATATGAAGGATGCAACTAAGTATAGAAGTATTGTTGCTGCTTTACAGTATCTTACTCTTACTAGACCTGATATTTCATTATCTGTTAACAAAGTCTGCCAGTTTCTACATGCGCCTACTACAGTCCACTTTGTTGCTGTTACAAGAATTCTGAGATATATCAGATTGTGTACACGGCTTGGGTTGAAATTCACAAGTCTAATTCAAATCTAGTTAGTGCTTTCTTAGCTGCAGATTGGGCAGGCAGTATTGATGATAGAAGATCAACCAGTGGTTTTGCTATTTTCTTGGGATCAACTTGATATCTTGGAGAGCCAGAAAACAAGCAACTGTGTCAAGGTCTAGCATAGAGTCAGAATACAAGGCATTAGCAAATGCTACAGCAGAAGTTATGTGGATACAAACTCTGTTGTATGAGTTAAGGAAAAGAGTCCAAAAGTTGCAAGGTTGTGGTGTGATAACATTGGTGCTAAATATTTGTCGGCTAAACCCCAGTTTTCCATGGCAGGATGAAGCACATAGAAGTTGACTATCATTTTGTTAGAGAGAGAAGGGTGTCGCAGAATTTATTGGAGATTGAATATATTCCAACTAGTGATCAAGTTGCTGACGGCTTCACGAAGGCATTGTCTGTGCGACTGTTCGAGAGTGTCAAGAGCAATCTGAACCTTACGAAGGTTAAGATTGAGGGAGGATGTGAAGATAAGAATCAAGGTGGCTAGCGTAGGCATCAAGTAATATCTTGGATTCAGTTGAAACCTTGTGTATCTGTATAGGAGTTGCGATATCTGTTGCAATCTATAGTTAGCTGTTGTAATTATCAGTTGCAACTACTTAGCAGATCACATCGGTTCCTAGGCCTATTTGTACTGCCACATGAGGGGCTGTTCCTCATTCAATCTAACACGCATCCGTCGTACCTCAACAGGACGACGTTCTCTCCATCGCGCCTCTGATATTTACAGACATGACCATGTTCGATCTATCAACAGAAATATCCATTGGTGATGGAACGATGGCCCTTTTCTAGCACCGATGGCTAAATGGAGAAAAGATAATGGACATGACGCCAAACCTATACAAATTGACAAGATTCAAGAATATATGTATAGGATGGTGGCCAAGGAACTAGAGGGAGGGAATTGGATCAAGTCGGTGAGGAAAATAACCGCGACTGATGAAATTGTGCAATATGTAAAGCTGTGGCAAAGATTAAGAGATGTAATATTGAGGGAGGGCAGCAAGGACACAATAGATGGTCTGCAGATGGCATGTGCTCATCCAAGTCAGCATACTTGGTGCAATTTACGGGCACCTATGGCCCTTTTGACACATCAGAATTTATGAAGAACCAAGGTTGAGCCAAATGTCGTCATGTTCGCGTGGCTAGAAATGCATGAAAAAAAAAATGCAGACAGCTGACAACCAAGAGAGGAGAGAGGATGGGATAATGGTGTGATTTGTCCTCTATGCCTGAACAAGGCAGAAACATGATGACATTCGGCTTAATCCAATTGCCTCCCTCTAGTTCGAATGTAGTTTTGCGAAGCAAGTTGCTAACAAAATATGCAGTGTTGGTTCTCTTTGCAGGGGTTGCCGCCCCTGACGGGAGTGTTGATATGGCAAGCTGGCTAGAGGGAGATAACAAAGAGCATGCAGAAAGAGAACAAGCACACAAGAATTATTTTCTGCACATGGTGGTGGAACATTTGGAAGGAAAGAAATAGACAAATATTCCAAGGTGTTGAGATGAATGAGCTACAGGTTGCTTTCTTAACTAAAGATAAAGAGGATGTTGATCAATACAGTTGAGCAATGGGAGATCACGTGTCGTTGGCCCTCGTTGTTGAAGTTGAGTAATCCTGTAATTTTCGTTTATGTTTTAGCACAGCTTGGGCTGTCCTGCCTTTCTTTTTCTCTAATATCGATTTCCTTTGTGGCAGTCTAAGCTTCCAGCCAAAACAGTAAGAACCTTTTGTATTTACTCTGTTTTTTCTCCACCTTTAATAAAACGGCATAACACCTACCTATTCCTGTAAAAAAAAAGGCTTATTGGTATCTAGGAGCCATGAACCATACCTGGAGTGAAGAATCCTGTGTAAGGAAAGATGGCGTACCACCTACAGCAACTGTTGTACTCATACACCTTCGTGACCTTTCGCAACTCGAGATCGATCATGAAAACACAATCGCCTGTTCTCACGAAAATGACATTGGGATCAGGGCCTTTTGATCCCACCAGAGACACACTGTACTTTTCAGAATCATCAGCAACCGGAACTTCTATGCTGAGCTTGATTAGGTGTGTCCACCCCAGATCTCCCCTAGGACCTATCCTCTCCAGAGACCACAGGTCCAGGCTGTAACAATCATTCAGGCCGGCAAGTCTCAGACCACCGTCCAGGGTGGGTATGAGCGCACTGCCGCCGCAAGCTATTCGTGGCACATCGATCATTGACAAGCCTCTCTCACCATTCAAGTTGTAACCTAAGATCATGCTATCATGATCACAAATGAAGTACACCGTGTCTCCAGCGAGGGCAGGGGGAAGCTCCGGCCCAAAGTAGAAGGATTCCTCCACAGTGGTTGGTGCACTCCACTCGCCGGTCTCCGATGAGTACAAGAGCGCGTTTGTGAACTCTTCAGGCCCAAAATTGCTGGAGCCGATTAAAACGATGAGGAAGGGACTACTGTGGCAGTTGCGATGGTTGCAGTTGGCGACGGCGCAGAGCACTGCGGCATTAGTTTGAATAAGAGATGTCATTGTGACTGGGAATACGGTGCTCCTCGGAGGTGATGGGATCCCAGACGAGGAAGTCAGAGGTGGCGCGGTCTTGGTAGAGGACGCAGCCGTGGCAACAGTCGAGCACGTGGCCCGTAGCTGTAGTCTGGCTCACGAGGGCGGAATGAAGTAATGGGTACAAATTTCGGAAGATAATTCACATTGTGGAGGAAGCCAAACAGGGGAGGTATCCGGTGGAAAGTGCGGTAGCGGTATAGGAAGGTAGGGTCGGTGAGGTGGCGGCCCCACGACTTGCAGACAAGGGAGGCGTGAATGAGGAGCGCCGGGTGTCTGGAGGGAGGCGGAGGAGTATCTCTTCGATGATGTCATCCATCAACTCGAGCGGCGGTGGAGGTGGCGACACCATGATGGTAGTTGTGCTCTGCTCGGCGGGGCGGAGAGTATTCACAAGGCGATGAGTAGTGTGGACAGGGCCCACCATGATTCGGGCCAAAGGCAATACCTGAAACAGAAATGGATGCCAAATCATTTTGAAATGCGTCAAGTAAGTTTTTAAAAAATTCAAGTCCATTGGAAAAGTTCTAAATCAACAAAAGGTTTCAATTCAATTTCAAAAAGTGTCAAAGTAAATTTCATGGTTTCAGGTCAATTGGGAAACTTTCATGTCAATTAAATATACATTTCTTTTATTTGCCATTGGTTTTTGATTTTTTTATCTCTTCTATGCCATTTATGTTACATACATGAGTAAATATTGTGAGATGATGTGGTCACTACGATGACCTAATTATTACTTAACGAAAAGGTAAAATGGTCACTACAATGAAACCCTAAGAAAATCGGAGCCTTTAATAGCAATCATATCTGAAGGATGTAACATAAATTGCATAGAAGGAACCGAAACTAAAACTAACGGCAAATAAGGGAATTGTAGATTTGGGATGGCAAATAAGGGAAAGGTGTAAGTTAAGTGGAAAATAAGAAATTTATTTAAAACCAAATCTAGAGTTAGGGTTTCGTACCCTCCGTCGATAGAGCCCCAAGAGGCGCCACATCGAGCTTCTTCTCCAAGTACAACGACCAAAGGTGGTGGCGATGGCTCACGACGATGGTGGCGCACAGAGGCGATGCCCACAGGCGACGGCGATGCGGGGGCGTGGATGGTATGGCGCTGGCAGCGATGCAGGGGAGCGGTGGTGGCTTGCGGACACGCAGCGGTGATGCCAGAGGGAAAGCTCAATGGAGCGAACGGCAGGAGCTCTGCCCGATGTAGATCTGGGTGGGAGGAGAGGGAGAGGGAGAGGGAGAGAATGAAGATTTGTGGGCCCTATGTGGAGTATAAAAGGAAATAGGACATGTTGTCGGTAGACCGAGAAAAGGGAAAGTGCCACGGTAAATTATTGCGCGCGTTAAAGAAGAATTTTGGGGAGTGGACGAGAATCCATGGGCAGGGCTAGAGAAAAGGCCATTGTTTCATTCGAGGGCACATTTGGTTTGTGGAATATGTTTGATAAGCAAACTTTGATAAAAAAGTTGAAAATTTGAAGAAAAAAATTGAAACCAAAATATGTAGAAAAAAATAGAGGAAATTTGCACTGCAATGGTGGGACAAGAACATGAAAATTCGATCTTTTGATAGGTCAAAAAACCACACAAACTTTCTGGGTTGAAGAAGGGAAGAAAAAAAAGTAAGCCCCTTTTTTCTTTTTTCGAATCGGCAACCTTCCTCGATCTTTTTACCGAGCAAATGATCAAATTTTTGTATTGTTGTTGCACCATTGCGCTGCAAATTGCATCTATTTTTACATATTTTTTGTTTCTATTTTTTCAACTTTTAATTTTTTTCACTTTTTCTCAATTTTCCTCTCTAAACCGGTTTTCCGAATTTTGGTCCTATTTTCCGGTATATCGAACCGATTTACAGTTCGATTCACGCATTTCGGATTCAAAATTTGAAATTTGAATTTTGTCTAGTTTTCAGACCGGTTTTCCAGAAAACCGGACATATCGGTGCCGTCCAGTATTACCGGTAGAAACAGTATTTCAAACCTTGATTACCATGCCACATAGATAATTCCTTGTTGATTATGGTATTTGCACTTCATCCATTATAAACTGAGAGCTCAAAATATTTGAAGGGGAGAGAGAGATGGGCACTTTATTACCAAATGAGTAAGGAGAGAGAGAGAGAGATGGGCACTTTATTACCATCAGGGTTTTCCTTACCATGGTGAAACGGACTGGTTTTCGGAAAAACCGGTCCGGTTAGGTTTACCAGGTTCGTCGGTTTTTGTTTTTTATTTTTTAAAAAAAGTTGAAAATTTGAAGAAAAAATTGAAACCAAAATATGTAGAACAAATAGAGGAAATTGCAGCGCAACGGTGGAACAAGAACATGAAAATTCGATCTTTTGATAGGTCAAAAAATCACACAAAACTTTCTGGGTTGAAGAAGGGAAGAAAAAAGTAAGCCCCTTTTTTTACTGTTTTCGAATCGGCAACCTTCCTCGATCTTTTTACCGAGCAAACGATCGAACTTTTGTGTTGTTGTTACACCATTGTCCTGCAAATTACATCTATTTTTTAACATATTTTTTGTTTCTATTTTTTCAACTTTTAATTTTTTTTCACTTTTTCTCAATTTTCCTCTCTAAACCGGTTTCCGAATTTTGGACCGGTTTTCCGGTATACCGAACCGATTTAGCGTTCGATTCGCGCATTTCGGATTCAAAATTTGAAATTTGAATTTTGTCTGGTTTTCTGGAAAACCAGACATCTCAGTGTCGTCGGTATTACCGGTAGAAACGGTATTTCAAACCTTGATTACCATGCCACATAGATAATTCCTTGTTGATTATGGCTATTTGCACTTCATCCATTATAAACTGAGAGCTCAAATATTATGCTCGGAGGGTGCTATCTGCTATGTTTTCAGACTTTCCGTCGACGCCATACTTCATCTTCGATCTGCAAATAAATCACTAGAACTATCGTTACTGGCCAAATGGCGGCTCTTCATGCTAATTAGAAAAGGACCGAAGTCCCAACGCTCGTGCCACTCGATCTTCTTGCGGCGCCAAAGGTTTTCTCTGCATCCAGCGGAGATCAGCGTAACGAGGGAATAATTGCCTGAGTACCATGCATAAGGGTGACCATCTCCTAAACCCTATTAATAAAGAAGCAATCCCCCTGGTACCACTCCTCAATGCACCTCTCCCTCCAAAACACCAAAAAGCTCCACATCTCTCTTTTCTCTCCCGATTTTGCCCCTCCCTGCGTCTTCTTCCTTGCGCCGCCGCCACTGCCCGCTTCTTCTTCCCTGCGGCAAGCTCCCGCCGTGACGCCCCTGCCGCGCGCGCCACTGCGGCGCCGCCCCCTGCTCCCATGCGGCGCCGCCCCCTGGCCGCCCCCTGCTCCCATGCGTCCCCGCCCCCCTGGCCGCCCCCTTCTTCCATGTGACGCCCCCTGCCGCGCCATCCTGCAGGTCCCTCCCCCACCGCACGCGGAAGAAGACGGCGTCGGACTCCCCCGCCGCGCGCGCCAAGCGCCCTTCCACGCTCCGGCGAGATGCGCCGTCGCGATTTGGTTTGGAGCTTAGCTCCCCTGTGGCGCGCGCGGGCGAGCCCCTCTGCGGCGCCGACGAGGCCTCCCTGCCACCACGAGCGGCACCTTGGTTTCTCTCTCGCCCACCGAGCCGCGCGGGCGGCCTCCTGCGCCATCGCCGTCGCCTCCCTCGCCGGATCCAGAGGCGCCGCCGCATCAGGCGCGCGTCCCTCCCCTGCCGCCTCCGCGGGCATGGCGCGCGGGCGCGGCCCTCCCCTGCCGCCGCCGCGGGCATCGCGTGCGAGCAGCGCGGCGCGGGGAGCCTCCGGCGGCGTCGCTCGTCGCCGTCTCCCCATTTCTTTCTTTCTCTGTCGATTTGGTTCGATTGCTTGATGGGAGAACGCAGGGGCAGTCCCGGTACAGAAAAGTGGGACGGGGCCAGTTTTGGTGTTTCGAAGTGGCGGACACGTTTGCAAAATTGCAAGTGATGTTCAGAAGAAGGCTCCTTTACTAATGGGGTTTCGGAGATAGTCGTCTTTAGGAGTGGGGTGAGGGCAATTATCCCGCGTAACGAGCAGGTGATCAGCGTAACCTGCCAAGTCCCAAAGGGCTCGTGGATGGAAAGCGATGAGATAGATAGCCGTTTCCTCGGTCTTCAGCTGGTCTTCGCCGATTGGACTCGACCGCTTACTCTGTCTGCGCCACTACTGTAGCCACCACCGACTAGTCAAATGCAGCAGGGTAAAAAAAAACGTTTAGCCACGACCGGAGCGAACCAGTCATGGCGTGCGGGGCCCCGCCGCGAGCGCACACTTCGGGCCTAGAGCCAAGGTGCAAGCCCAACTGGCCCCGTGTCCCGTTCGTCTGCTGACTTGTGGACCACCAAGGTAGCGGTCCCACTAGCCATTGACTGCGTAGAGCACAAGTGTGCAGCGCTGGCCTATCCCACCGAGCACCTCAGTATATATTCGTCTTCCTCCGGGCGGTAATCCCAATCCGCGCTGACTCCATTTCACTCTGTTTCTTCCTGTTCGTTTAGGTCTTATTTGGTAGAGTTTATGGTTTTAGCAAGCAAATTGCTATTGTATATTATATTCAGATTTGTGTCTTGATTTATAGAGTTTTAGTCTTTGCATCCAGATCTATAGAGTTTTTGTTGCATACATCTGCAATATTTGCTTAGATCTAGAGATCTAATCCAACACTTATTTGTTTATTGGAGCTTTAGCTAGAATTTCATAGATTTGTTTCAATCGAAATATGGAGATGAGATGCCATGTAACCATTCGAGATCTACCATTTCTGCATCTAATTCCAGCAATATTAGCTTCAACAATCATTACTACTGTTGCTTTGCGTCCGTTTTTCTTCAGCCGTGAGGTGGCTTACGCCCCTGTGACCATGGTTTTTTTTGAAAGAACCCTGTAACCATGGTTGTCTCAACACATATCGCCGTGGGGTACAATGCAAGGAAGAAATTTCTGTAGATACGTGCTGCCTTGCTCTGTCTGTAGGATATGAGTAGGCTCCATGCACTGCATATCTGGGAGCGGTGCTTCATGTCCGCAGACAGAGCAAGGTGACCCGTCTTCTACATATGTTTACGCAGGACTGTGTGGTCTCCGTGCTGGGGTAAGATACTGCTTAGTTACTTACATCTCCATTATTTACTTACTGTTCGTATAAATGGCTCCTGTTGTTTCTAAACTAGATATAACCGGTGGAGATCGGCTTGCTATCACACGTCGTCCTCTAAAAGGCGCATTGAGATATAAATTTAATGCCGATAAGCATAATACATGAAATAAATAGCATAAGCTTTAATCAAAAGAGTCCCTTAATAGTAAAAAGGACTGATGATTGAAAAGTATGCTACATTTGTGTGGTATAATGTTCTGTGTGGTTAGCAGTTAGATGAAGAAAAGGGAGGACATGGCTCGTGTCTTACATCAGGACCAACAAAAACAGTCTAGATGACGTACTCCAATGTCGATTGCGCCATCTATGGCTTCAAAAGTCCAGCAGCACCATGGTCCTGTTTCCTCCAATGCCTGACATGTCAAGAATTTCAAATCAATTTGCTACCAAAACTAGTCTCATAACAAGCTTAACTCACAAGCCTCTATCACTACTATGCTTCTTTTTTATTCTGATGGAGCTACATTAGTTTGTGCACTGATCACAAGCCGTTTGTTCAGATCATTTGCCGAGTTGTATAAAAGTGCCTTGTAGGCTGTAAGACATGCCTTTATCTAGTAGTAAGATGAAAACAAAAGAGTTCAGCCTTTGGTGGTAAGAAGAAAAGGTGAGAAGCCGATCACCTGAGGAAAATCATTGAAAAGAAAAAAAAAATTACTACATCTAATTTTGCATATCCATCTGACAACCCTTTTCCAATATTGACAGTGAAAATAACTTTCTTTTACATATCTAACACCAGGGATTCTTTGCAGACCTATACAAATAAACGATGCATAAACAGGAAATGATTTAGAGTGAATGTGTCACAAGAATGGGGTTTCCATTAATTTGAAAGAAATCTGATAGACCAATACACATGAGGGAAAATATTAAATCCGGTAACATAGTCTGTGTGCTACTCAAACATGCATTGAAGAAAAATCTTAGCCATCACAAGACATGTTTGTTTCTTTTCTGGAGATGTAGCTAGAAATTATATCGATGAAATATCTGCATAACTGTGAAAACCACTCATGAAAGAGGTAGGATAAGATGTGTCACTGAACTGATAGTTAAGATACGAAAAAAAAAGACTAATCCTTTAAATTATTCACTATACTCCAGTGGTAAAATGGCAACAAGAAGAAGCTGAAAAAAAAACAAATGCTACATATATACTTAACTGACTCTAAGATAAAAAAAAACTGCGGATCTTAGAAAATCCACTGACAACAAAAAGTGAAGGTCTTACTTCCAACCTAGGTGTTGTGAACGAATTTGTTTTTTTGTTAAGTTTTTCCCGTGGTGGCAAGAATGCGGGTACAGCTGAATGGAAGCTCAAATGTGACGACCATGCTATGATTGTTGAAAACACTTAACGAACTGAATTCACATGATATCAGGACCAATGTTAAACGACATATTCAGATAAATACAAAACTGGTCATTAAACCATTAAAACTGAGTATACATACATACCAGAGCCTGGGCAGATCCATTGGTTGGGGGGACCTTTTGATTCTGCAGGTTCATACATAGAACAAATAGTAAGGATATGTAGAGCAATATTATTATCTTTGGATGGTGCGAAATTGCTGTAGCATGTGACAAACTCATAGAAACAAAGGCGAAACAAATACTCTAATCTGTAAGGTTACCAACCACAGCAGCATAACCACCTCAACAAGTTCACAGACTGTGTCCATACATGGTACAGTATGCATCAAAATCATGGAAGATTAATAAGAATAACAATAAAATACTCAAACCATCTGTAGCGTTTGCTTCTATACAATATGTGAAACAGGAAGAATAAATCTAAAAAGTTGCTACACATCGCCTAAGCCTCAGTTCCATGGATAAGCTTATGTCTGAGCAAACTGTGTTCGTCCCCCAGCGTCTGGACCTGTAGCACCAGGTACACTGGCTGTAACATTGCCGCGGGATTGTTGAACCAAATGAAAATAAATAATGAAGACAACACTTTGATTGTATCAGGTGACACTTCTACTAACGAAAAAAATGCATCAAAGGACAACTGATTTTCTCTTAGGACTTCTAGAGCAAATATAATTTCAAATTATTTCATTGTAGGACTGATAACTGATTCTTTTCCATATTCATCTGCATATTTTCATTCGAAGTAGGATTTCAGAAGCAGGAATAGTCTAACAAATGGAAGTGTCATTGCACATAATAATATAGGTTCAATATGCAAAAGCCTCAAAGAGCTTAAAGTCGACCGAACATGCAAACTGTAATATTAATTAATAGTTAAATTGAAAACTATGCATCCAAACAACATTTTGGGAAATGCTCCCTCCAATAATAGAACAGTAAAGGAAAGAAAAAATATTGATGAGGACACGGCTAGCAATCACCAGAATTTGTCCCAATCTTTCACGGTACAGCAAGTAGTAGCAATATGTCAAATACTTCTAACTGAATACTAGCAAATAACAGCAGTAGCAATCTGAAATACTCAGCTACAATAGATAAGTATCTCCAATGATCGGTTCTCCACTAGAAATCACAAATAGCGATAGCAGGACACAAGATAGATAACGACCGATTTACAAGAACATGATGAAATTGCAAACCAGCAATAAACTCTCCAACCCGTGATCTGTATGAGCACGATCTGGAGAAGGGGAACCACGGAGTTCCAGCACGCACCTAGGAGAGCAATCACCTGATCACGAACTTCAGCAACCGGATTGACGGCAGCAATCTTCAATCGGTAGAAGAGGGCAACGCCTCTAGGGTTCCATGGAGGACACCACGACCATAAACACAATAATCAACTCCCCGTTACAGGGGCGCCGGCCCTAGGCTATATGGCACGCAGGCCAGCCACATATGGTTCGACTCGACCAAAACACAAAACAGACTCGGACTCAACACAATCCGACCTTGTTTTGACGACTACAACCGATTCGGGGCGAATCTGACAATGGGCTCGGATTCATTGGAAAGGTATTGAAATTATCTTTCCAACGAGTATTTATCAGCCCCATCCGACTCCGCATGGCTCAGTTATGGTATTTTTAATCTGTACATGTCTGGCTGAACCAAACCGAACCGAATCCGAACTGATTTGGAATTTCCATATCTCGTGATTCTGTGATTGGATTCACATGAGGCCGTGTAGAACTTGATATGAAGGTACTCCATGCCCTTGGGAAGGTCTGGTCCACCTTGATATGATCTCTAGTTTCCTCAATTAGCACCAACATTGATCCAATCTGAGTACATGGCTTCTTGTCACTATTATTTTCTTTCTTGCACAGATTAGCCCCTACAAAAATGTTGCTTATCATAGCATCACTAGCAGATATAAACTTGTCTTTCTTGCTATCATTCAAAATATTTGAAATGGTGCCAAACTGAATGGTATAATTTTCAAAAGTATTACCTTTTGAAATCTCTGTAGAATCACGCTTGTTTTCAGATTTGCTAGCTGAAAGAATATGGGACATCATGGGCTCATCATCCTGTCTCGCTTGAAGCAAAGCCGTCTCGGCTTTGAGATATTGTTGGACACATAATTCTCTGCAGCAAGGGTAACTGAAATTTATTTGATCTTTCAACATCATTCATTTTCTTGTTCGTAATTTCAGAAGCATTGCCGGCTGCTATTGGAACATCATTACTTCCACTTGCTACAAGTGTCACATCAGATATGGCCACATCATTCTCTCTTTCTTGAAGCAAAGACGTCCCCGTCTTTGGGATAATTTTAGAGGCCTTCTTTGTAACAGTGGGAAACACTTCAGCCATTATAGCACACTCTTGCGCTGGCTTTAAAACATGACGCACTCCCTTATGGACAAAAGAATAATTGTTGGAGCGGCCTTCATGTGTAGCATTCAGATCATACTCCCACGGTCTCCCCAATAGTAAATGACAAACATCTATGGGCACTACATCGCAGTCCACTTTGTCAATATAATTACCAACAGAAAAATTCACTCGCACCTTGTGGGTTATTTTCAGCTTTCCAGAAGGATTCATCCACTTGACATGGTGTGGTGTAGGATGCCTCCATGTCGATAGTGATAATGTCTGCACCAGATTCTTGCTAATCATATTGGTAAAACTCCCACCATCAATAACAAGTTTGCAGACCTTATCCTTGATTTTACATTCAGATTGAAAAACACTCCATCGCTGTCCATTTTGAACAACGGTGCTGTTAAACTATCATCCTTCTTGACCAGCAAGTTAAAACCCTCTATGAGAACATCCTCTTTTGATTCATTAGCACTATAATAATCTGCATGTTGTTGGGGAGAAAGAAATATATCAGCAGCGGCATTCTTCTCCTTCTTCTCTTGCTGGATATGTCCTTGTGGTTTATGCAGCCTTTTCTCAGCTTCATCATGAAAGAAACTACCTTTGTGACCAGCAGCACTTGAGGACCTAACATGCTTCACTGGTTTAGAAGAAATCCCACTCAGAGCATTAGTTTTCAGCACATCCCTTGCACTAGCATATTTCTTTCTATTCTCACCAGGGGAAATGTATTTGGGAAACCCAACAGCAGATTTCCCGTGATCTTTACAAGGAGAAATCCTTTTTTGCAACATCAGACTTTACCTTGCTGCAATGCAACAACCTATTTTCAGCAAGATCAATTTTGGTTGTAGCACCTTGTTGAGGCTCATTCACATCTCCAACGATGGATGAACTCCACGCTGAACGCATATCCTGCGTCTCTTTGTGTTGGACAGATTGGCATGATGAAACAATGCCCTTCTTCTGAGTTGAAAAGCTCCTATATTCTTTCTCAAATTGATGCCTCAACACATCTTTCATTCCAGACCATGTCCTACATGGATCTTCGCCTCTCTCAATATGTTGTTTCTGCAGCTTACACCACCAATGTGATATACTTTCAGAAAATGTTCTCCTAGCAAAGTGTATCTTCATGTAAGAATTCAGACCACGCCCCCACAAGAAATAGCATCTTCCCACTCGTAATATTCAGATTGAGAAGCTCTTGAAGAAAGTTTTGGCACAAACTTAATCTCATTTGCAAAGCTATAGTCACCCATCATAAACAGCAGCAAACACTTACAAAATGTACCGTGAGCAACCTGAAATCTGATACCAAAAAGTATATCTACTGCCAAAAAGTAATTTTGGAAGAAATAGCCTATGACATATACCAGAATTGAAATAACTACATTTCAAAACAGTTGCAGAAAGGGAACCCGAATAACAAAATAACTCTAAGAAAGACCATAGAGTGATACTTCTGTAGTATTCATGGTGCATTTCATAAGGAACAAACAGTAATCTGTGGCATGTATAGACTACTGTACATATGTGGCAAGCTGAAATCATACAGGCCGAGCATTCTGAAGAGAAGGAGAAGCATGAGTTCTGAGTGCTTTTTTACTTTGAGGTCATAGGATGAAGAAAAACCATGAAACCAGGACCATATATATGTCCAGTAGAAGTGTGGGCTGTCAATTTCCAACATTTCTCAGTGCAGAACAGAAATTATCAGATTAAAGTATTTACATATCCAGTTTTGATTTGTATGGTGGTTTTGTATTTGTTGAATCAACAATAGATCTATGAACATGAAAGTATTTTGATGGCACCATTCAAAGTATACAGTCCATGGACACTCCATTTGCGAAACAAGATGAACCATACGCTTGGTGTAAAAAAAGAATAAAAAACTAGACTGTATTGCTAAAGCTGGTCCCAATATTATACCTTTTCTCCCAGAACAGTTTTTTTTCTAGGGAAACTTGAAAGAATTTCAGTCAAGTAGTGAGTACCTGACACTTATTACTCTCTCCCTTTTTTACATAATAATATGACATTGGTTAGTTCAAAATTGAACTGACCAAGGTTATATATAAAAATATAGGAGGAAGTATTATATTTTTGCAACTGCAACGGAATGTATGGTGGGAGAAAATTATGTGCAACGATGTAAAGGTTCTGTTCGTGAATTCCGCAATCAACCATTACAGTTTTGGGCTTTTGGCTGACATATTTTCGTTGACTGCATTTTATGCATTGTGGATAAATTATCCCGGGCATTGCGCTAGATCATCTTTCATCTTGTTTCTTGGAATTTCAATTGATGAGAGCTTATAGTTGAGAATCTCGCTGGGATTAGCTGGCTAGTGGCGGTGGTTGTCACCCAGCCAACCAGGGTTCAATCTTCAGGTTCTACTATCTAACAATGCTAGGGTGGATGTTCTCTCCCCCTAGTCGATTTTTATTTTATGAGAGCTTATGGTTCAGACTTCAGAGTTTGGTCAGGATTAGCATCGGAGAAAGGGTAGGTTTTGTTTTATGATGGATGCCTTCCTCCTATTATGCCCTTTAGATTTATTACAAACTGTTCCTCCTACATTTCCTTTGCCTTTGTAAGAACACAATTGTCCCTATCAAAGGAATGTAGCTTTTGTTTAATATAAAAAATGAATAAATTTCTTTCCCCCCTACAGATTATTCATTTAAGAATAAAGCACAGAAAATTTTAATTAGTTCCATCCCTGTTACTTTTCCACTTTATTTGGTCGCTCCTGATTTATATTTAAGGTCTGTTGCTACTAAATAGCAACGTTGTGTCAGAACTGTTGGTCTTGTCAGCTGCTTGTAGCAACTTTGTCTAAATGTATAAAGAACTTTTTGCTGCCTCCAATTGTTTGTACATGCAGACTCACTTTAGCTTAGTAACTATACAACATGTAATTAGCATAAGCAAGGAACAATCTGAAGACATACTACATCAATAATATAGTATTGTCGTTTTGAAAGAAAAAAAAACTATATCATTATACATCTGGTTATAATGAATCTATGTTTCTAAAAGAAATTAGAACTTAACTGTGGAAATGTTCATGCATTAGAAGGTTTTCTAAGATAGAACGTTCCACAAAATTGGTGAAATGAGTTTCATAGATCAAAAAGAATAAATCCTTTATCTGTTGCCAAATGAGAGAGCCATTGTGTTACTGCCTAATGATTGAACCTTCCAAGTTATAGTTCCAGCAAAATTACAAGCTATGCAATGCAATTGCTCTCTTTTATACCTCGATTACAAGGTAGTGCTCCTGCGATTTTCGCATATCGTAGCAGCATGGATGCACATACCTTGCATGTTGTGTGCAGCTAGGTTGTAAAAACGGTGGCAGATTCAGAATTGGACAGCATGACTTCACCATATATGCTACTAAAAGAATCATATAATGTGGCAATCTCAGGATAGAAGAAGGGGGTTGATACTTCTCACATGTTTCAAAACATAGTCAGCTCTAAAGCAGAGCCATTGATTGACGGATTGAGTTAGTTTTCAACTATATGCTGCACAAAACTGTTGAACTGACTAATGTAGAGACAGGAAGAATTGCATTTGATTGATGTCAAAGTATCGAAAAGAATGAATCCTAGACATAGAAAAATCCAGTCATCAAGGAAGTTCCTTACCAAAGAAAGGAATCAATTTTCCAGACAGGGATCGTCTCCAGACCATGCCGGAGGGGGATGGGGAGAAAAACGAGACTAACTCCACGGCCTGCGGCTGCTGCTGGGCTGGGCTCACATGGATACACTCTCGTCGGCCGCTTCGACAGCGTCAGCCACCCACCTGAGCGCAGAGTCTCGTCTATTCAGTTGGCCACAGAGCCTCCACGGCGCCGCACCACTGCAGCGACGAGAGGCCAGATGGAGGCGCCAGGCGGCGGCGACAGGTGCGACGGTACATGGCAGCCACCGGATGCACGGATCTCATTCCGCACGGGAGTGGCGGCGCGTTGGGCATGAGAAAGAGAGGATTTTTTTCTCCATATATGGCATATAATTTAATTCATTTTCGTACGTCTTTTCATAAGTATTAAATTTTATGTCATATATATTTATTTCCTGCCTTTTGTGAGCAAAAGGAAGAAAAACTTTCATCTCTTTGAGAGGTTCTCTTATGAAAAGAAGCGGTCTCTCTTTCCTAAAATTTAGTCTTGAAAACAATGAAATGAAAGTTACACTGAGAATGGCCTAGTATCCTCGAAAGGAGATGGATCTTCGTTTCTTCTTCCTACAATTTCTTCTATCATTTATCAAACTAGTTATTCGGTTTTATATGTTGGTTATACAAAAATTCAACTTAGGATGACATGGGCAATAGTGGATGCAAAGTTCATGACTCAGGCATTTACTGTTTCTAGGTTGGACTTGAATGAACAACGGGTTTCATTCATGGCTGGTTTGGGTTATGCTTTAATTTTTATCTGATCTTTTAATTATCTGATTGTTTGTGTTAAGAGTTCATTTGCACTCTAGTGGCTGTGGGTGAAAGTAGCCAACCAACGATCGTTGACCGTTAGATCGGCTGATCCAACGGTGGGAGCAACCACACAGTTTCCCGTTGGATTCGCTTCTCTGTCCGTCCCCAAAATCGGGCCTCGTCGCCTCGGTCTCCCCATTCCACCTCAATCCGTTTCCCCTGCTCGCTTCGCCTCCTCCGCCTCGCCGCCGGTCAGCAGCGCCGCCGACGGCGCTCGCCGCCCGGAACCCGCGCTTCTCGTCCCCACACTTCCCCGCCTACCTCGGACCCGACGGGCTCGGATCGCCTCTGCTTTCGCGGGCGCTGCTCCGTCACCGACCCACCACCGCGGCGCGCGCGCGCCGGGCCCCCGCCTCCGCCGATCTGGGGGTGAGTTCCTGTGAATAAACCATGTTCTCCCTGCCTCTGTCGTCTGTGCCCGCGAGGTCACGGGACGCATGAAATCCCTGTGCCTGCGATTTGCCTATGCTTCTTTCAATGCAAGTCGGGATTAAAATCTAGTTTAGAGCTGTAGGGCGTTGACTATTTATGGAATGCAGTGATGATCCGCGCATTGAGATGGATGCCTCCCGGTCTCTAACCCCTCAAGGCGTGATGGGAACTTGGGAAGCATTTTTGCCCCTCGCCTGCTTCCTGTTTAGGTTCAGAATGTTGAAGTGTACAAGTGAATCGCCTACCTTCTCCTATCGGCTTAAGCTTTTAGGTTCATCTGGTTAGTGCGTTCACTCTAATATGGTATCACGGACAGAGGTCTCGAGTTCAAATCTTGGCTGGCGCGATTTGTTAAATAAATTGCTGCCCACTCCAATATTTCCACGTTTGCACCTTCGTCGCTGCACGTGAGTGGGGGTGTTGAAGTGTATAATTGAATTGCCTACCTTCTCCTATCGGCTTAAGCTTTTGGGTTCATCTGGTTAGTGCGTTCACTCTAATGCGTTCCAGGAAGTGTTGTAACATGACTGTTGTGTCCTTTTGACAATTTCGTACATAGGGTTTACTGTATAGACTAGGCTGATCAAGGGTATTTATGTCAACAAAGGCACATGTTGAGTAGGCTATAAATAGCGCTCCCAGGACTCCCGTTAAGGGGGTCGATTCCTGTTGGGATGTACTGAGGTACTGTAATGTGAATCTTCCTATAAAGGCATTAGTCTTCGCATTTGTTTATCTTTCCCTTCGCTTTAGTAGTCTAGTAGTTTAGTTGTTTGGTAGTTCAGTAACTTTGTTTGGTGTTGTCCCGCGAAGGATATCCCAACACTGGCTAGTTTTTCTGCCATCTGTTGCTTGATAGAAGATGGGCCACAAGTAGATCCGTCAGAAAACATAACGTTCAAGCCACATCAAAAGGAAGGCTGCATGCTTTCTCTCAGTAACAGAGCCGGTCTTCATGTTGTCGGCTATGTACCCCTTCCAACCGGGTGTTGATTTTGGGTCAAATTTGAATTTGCCCTTATCTAAAAGGCTCCAGGGCGAGATGCTGAAGGTGATATCCTGGTCTGTCAGCATCATCACATCCATAAGAGTTGGCGTCATTGGTCCTTGATCAAACAGGAAAGCGTTTAAAGCATCTGACCAAAAGTAACAAGCCGATATGAGGAGGGGCTCGTTTCTTTTCATTCCACTGAGGGACAAGCCGATGCAGTGGTCGATTCCCAGTCCAACCCATTCAGTCATCTTGGAAGCCGATACTCGGTGGTACCAGTTTCTCCATCCTGCGAGAGGGGTGGCCCACGACCGAAAGCTTCATTCCCAATGCTCTTTGATCACTGGGGTGTTCTTGAAAGGGAGCCAATTTGTTTCGGTGTTGATGAAATGCGTGGGATCCGTATCACCCATAGGGCCCGGGAAAAAATGGTTGGCCGGTTCATTAGCAAGGATGAATTGGTTGTTTCTGAGTTCCTAAAATATCAGAAAAAGGGAAGACGATAAATATGAAGAACATTGGACATATTCGAGTGGGTACAGTTTCGCATGTTCAGATCTAATTGGGAAAAAGGAAGTACAGATTCAGTCAACGAAGAAAGGTTTGTTTATGATTTCCTATGAATGAGAAGATCGATCTACAAGGGTGGAGATAGGTTATCTAAGCAATATTTGCGGATCAAATGCTATTGGGAGTTTTTGCTAAGCTCAAAACCTAATCAATGGCGAGAGGAGATTAGATCTGGAGAAAGGTGAATGTTACCTCGGGGACAGCGGTTGAAGTCGCCATGAAGGACGGTGAAGAAATTTGAGCAGATGAGGCGCCGGCGCTGGGAGCTTGAAAGAGACTTGGGGAGTTCGCCGGCGGCAAGGAGAGAGAAAGGGATGTTTCTTGGCAAGCGCAAGGAAGAAGATGGAGAAGGGGAATGGATGCGTTTTGCATTTATAAGAAGTGACATGCCCACAGTTGCTATAACTGCGCGCGAGAATCGAGGAAATCCGGCGCACAAAGGGTATTGTACCCCGGATTTAGGGGGCATGTGTTGACACCAGATTTTGAATTTGGGCCCACAAATCATAAGCTTGGAAGAAAGGGTAAGTTGGGCCCACTGTTGCGCTCAAGAGGAAGGTTAGCAAAGGAAAGGTGTCAAAAAGATTACTTGCCAAAAGTGGGATGTCAGGGACATGCAGCATGAGAGTAAGTCGAAAGGAGTTGTTTGGGAGAAGAAACGCCACGTTGACTGGAAAACACGAGTCCTGGTCATAGACTATATGGTAGATTAAAGTAGAAAATATTTTATTTCTTAGAAAAGAAGTCAAGATTAAGTCAGTGTGTATTTTGGGTTGTAAGAGTCTTGTCCGCATCGGACATTGTAATCGGCCATTGTGACACCCCGTGTCACTTAAAGCCCAATCAGTCACCAATCAAACCCCCAAAACCAAATCAAATTCAAATTCTGAGGAAAAGAATCAAGATTTCAAAATTTGAATAATTGACAAACCATAGCTTGTGAAGAGATTCAAAATTTTGAACAACAACTCGACCAGAATAAAAATTCTTTGGAAAGCACACTAGAAAAGAAAAATTTGGGGGAATTTTTCAAGATTTTACAAATTCTGGAAGACTCCATAAAAATTCAGAGAAGGGAGCACAAACTTCTGTGTTCCTCAAATTTTAATTCAAAATCTGGATCTGAAAACCGCATGGACCCAAAATAAAAGTTGAAGCTGTTTACCTGATATTACTCTCCAGAATTTTTCATGGTTTTTGGAGGTATGGAAGTTCTCCTTTTAATCCGAGAAATTCAGCAGCAGGAAATCAAAGTCCTTCAAATCTAGATCAATTTGGACCTTTGTGAAGTAACTCGAAGTTTTGCAATACAACTTGACCTAACCAAAAATTCTACAGAAAGAACATCTGAAATAAGAATTTTGAGGAATTCTGCAGAATTTTTGGACTTTGTTTGGATGCTGAAATAGATGCCTTAAACTTAAAAAGTACCCAACTTTGACCAGCTGCAGTTTTAAATTTATCCAGAATTCAGATGTACATGTTATACCATCGTGTTCATCATCCTTCAATCTATCCTCCTGCCAAGTTTCATGAATTTAGGAGCTTGTTTACTTTTTTAAATAGTGTTCACAAGTTCTTGACTTTCACGGTTTGAATAATTCCTGGAATTCGGAAGATTCCTGTGGGACCCGCTCGCCAGCCTCTCTCCTCTCACTGAAGCCGTCGGACGCCGCTCGCCTCATGGACGACGACGTACGGCGTCGCCGCACCACCCCGGCCCCGCTCCCTCGACGCGCCGCGGCCACAAAAGATGCTCCCCACTCCTCTTCCCGCTCTCCCAAACCCTAGCCTTCCCAGCTCGCCACCGCCGTCTCCCTCGCTGCCGAGCTCGTCGCGCCGCTTCGTCGGAGCCCCTCCCTGCCAAGCGGTGGTGCAAAGAGCTGCGCAGAGGCGCCCTGGAGCTCACCATGGCCGCTTTTTCCCCTTCTTCGTCTTGAAGAGCTCGAATCGCGTCGTCTTCTCCAAGCTTGGCAAAGCAAGCTTCGCCGACCTCGCCGTCGATTCCTCGTCGTCAGGTGAGCCTTTCGGCCTCCCCCATGTACCACGAGCAGCACCGCAAGTATGCGCACCCCCTCCAACCCTTTTTTCCCACTTGTGTCGCCTAGGGCCGCCGGGTTTGGCCTTTTCCCCGCCGCCGTTGAACTGCCACTGCCACCCCTCCGGTGAAGTCCACCCTCGCGCCGCCCGTGTTCGCCGGAACGCAGCCGTGTTCTCGTCGCCGTCCCGCTTCCTCGTCGCTGACCGCCGCCCGAACCTCCCTGTCGACGCCTTCTCCTCCGCTTTGGCCCGCGCCATCACGGTGAGCACCATGTGCGCGCCCGTTTCTCCCCTCTCCCTCTCCAGCCGCCGCCGCCGCGCCGCGGGCCGGCGAAGCGCGCGCCCGCCGCGCCCTCGGATCCGGTGCGGCCACGTTGGATCTGGTGTGGCCGCACTGTGTGGTCCCCTGTATGGCTGCGATCTGATTGGTCGTGGCGATTTCAATTGTTTTCCAGATTTTTTTTAAATCTCAGAATTTCTAGAAATGCTTCAAAAATTCATAATAAATCGGAAACAAGTCAGAAAAATGCAAATCCAATTTTGTTGGACTCCTGGTGATCAGATCTATCCAACAAAATTGTCACACTGAACAAAATCGTTTCTCTGTTTTCTCGAAAATTGCTTAAGTGTTAAACCTTTTTTAATTCTTAATAAATCTTTTGCTGCTCCATAAATCTTAAACTCTTGCAGGTTTGTAAAGTATCTAATTACACACTCAGAGCATTTTTCCACTGTCATTTAATGTTTAATTATTTTCTTATGGATTAAATCGTATTCTGCATTCTTTAAATTATTATAAATTATCCACAATTCAATAAATCATCAAACTTCACAGTAATTCACTTTAAGTGATGCCTAATCCAAGAAACATGCCTTTGCACCTAAGTTAATTTTCGAAATCATGTTAACCAAATTTCCTTACTTAAGCTAAGTTAATTAATTAACTTAAACCTTAATCGAATAAAGGAAATACTTCAGACCAAAGAATAATTAGCTTAAGCTAATTACTCACAGCAGCCCGCCCTACTTTAATTTAGCTATATCTTCCTTAATTAATACAGTGTGAATGATTGTCCTATGTAATTAATTTAATTGCATCATGCAATTGCATCTGACTTGCATCTCCTTGCCATGACGTATAGCTCTCGAGGTGATCCAGGAGCAGGTGGAGACCATGATGCTCTCAGCTCAGGAGAGGAGACATCAGCTGACTTCTCTAGTAGCTAACCCCACCCTTGAGCCAGGCAAGCCCCGGTGCATTCTGTCCTATGTTTGCGGTTTTATTTTATCACTATGGATGTGGTCTAGTTTGATTGTGCATTAGGTTTATAGGAGTTGATTGGAGCCGTAGAACGCATTATGTTTATCCTTCCTGATTATGCTTGCAATCCCTGTTTAGTAGTATCTTGGTCTAGTGTTGATCGTTAGCACTGCTATGCTTAGCTGCTAGTAATCGGTTGAAGTCGAGTGGTAGGTCCCACTCGCATGGTAGGTCCATGATACCTGGATTGTGCTAGAAGGATTGTTGAGATATTTGGAGACCGGACGGGGATGGTTGCTAGGATGGATTGAGAAGGCCGGGCTTTCACGGTGGTAGCCCCGTCTGTGTCGATTAAGGATCGTTCGTTGTTGGCCCTGTTTGAGCAAGTTTTGAATTGTATTGATTCGCATGCTGGTGATATGGGCGCCAGTAAACCGACGTACCTTAGCAATCGTGGGGTCGAACCTTACCTTGCTGCTATGGGGGAATGGGACAACCCACGGACAACAGCTGGGCCGAGTGTCGCGTGGGGGTGGTCCCAATATTCTGCCGGGAGCAGCAGCTAGATTTCGGCCTTGCGAGGGCTTTGTGAAAGGTTGCCATATGTGGCCTGTTCGCGGGCGCGCATATGTCGTGTGGTCAGATTTCTCCTGCAGGATGTACATCGATGCCGCCGCTCTCGGAAATGAGCAACCCACTTGTTCACTGAGTCACATCGTAGTGTGATTATGTATGATGATGATGATGATGTACTACTGCTTTACTTATTGTACTACTTGCTTGTTTACTACTTGCCTGTTATAGCTTTTAGCTGTAAAACATGACACTTGGTTAATTACTAAACTTGAGCTAAAACTTGAAATTAAGGATTTACTAATTAGCGTTGGTTTTTGGCAATTTGAGTCAGCCTGCCCCTTGTAGCCTTTGCATATTAGGAGTCGGCTGTAGTTGGCCATGTTGACGGGTAAGTCTTGCTGAGTATTAGTTGCTCAGGGTTTGGCTGTTTATGTTTTTGTGCAGGTTTATTTTGCTTCCGCTGATGCCTTGGTGGAGTTCCAGCAGTGAGCGTCTCCAGGTCCACATCGTAGGGCTCCGATGTGTGGCTTGTATCGTCGAGTGTAGTAGTTGTTGTATCTCTTTTCGACTTCCGCTGTGCTGCTCGTGTTTTAAATCATTTGAGACTCATTGTAATAACTTAAAGATGTAAATTTGTGCTATTTATGTGATGTACTGTCTGTGTCCGTTCATCGGCACTTCTGACTCAATCCTGTGAAAAGCGGTAACGCTTCAATAAATATTGACCGAGTAGCTTGTATTAGGATTATTACACAATCAACACAACTTTCGGCGCATCGCTAACCTTTTCTTCCGACGGATTCTTGCCTCTCGAGGCTAGGGTTCGTCAAAAAGGGTAACTATGTTGACTTATCTAATAACCTTCTCGTTTGAACTGTGATCGAATTATCTCAGAGTTTAGGCGATCGAATCTGCTAATGCTTTGTCGGCACAAGTGCTAGTTATCCGGTATCCAAATCGGCTTAGGGTTTGTATGATTTGAATTCTGTCCATTCTTTGTCGATCGAATCATCTCGACTTATCGCATATGAACAAGGGTTGTACAAAAGGTCGATTTGGGTATTTGAGTCACTGTTAGATTAGCTTAATCAGCTAGGTTCGTTGCGTAATGGATCGTTCGTCTTGAGATCGAATTATCTCTTGAGACCTTAGGGATCGAATTATGTCCTTATGGAAACGTTGCGTGATAGTCTTTCTTCAGTTAAGTTTGATTTATTAGTTCTTCCAGGGTGTTTAGCTGGTCGTTTACCCCTATTTTGTTAAGCCGATAGTTCTATTCAACGCTCAGTTTAATTGTTTTATATTAAAAACAACATCGGCTTAGCTTATTATAATCGGCTCCATTTTTCTTGAATTTTAGAGCCTTTATTCAATTATTTATGCATCGGCATGAATCCAATAAGTTGTTATTTATACTTGCTGCATGCTAAAATCCACTCAAATACTCGTTTCATTGTTTTGCTCACATATCGGCATCGGCTAGATTACTGCAGCATATCGGCATCGACTAGGTTACCACAGTATATTGGCATCGGCTAGAGTACTATAGTATATCAGCATCGACTAGGTTACCACAGTATGTCGGCATCGGCTAGAGTACTGTAGTATATCAGCATCGACTAGGTTACCACAATATATCGGCATCGGCTAAGTTACTGTAGCATGTTGACATCGGCTAGGTTACTGTGGTATTTTGACATCGACGGTTATCTTGGAAATCGGTAGTGTTTTAAGTGCTTACAAAATCAAACACTTTTATATGCTTGCCCTCTTATTTGTCGCCTTGCCGTTCATTGCTTTATTTATTATTTTAACAAGCCGGTAGCCGATAGTACGAATGTTTCTATCTCCGAATTGCTGGTTTTCACCCCCAGTGATTATCGGCTACACATCGGCCTGTTTGGGCCGGTGACCCAAGGAATTTAACCTTTTGTTCTTTATCTGTTTGCAGAGAAAACAAATTGGCACGCCTAGGTTCACGCACTGCAAAGCTTCGATCCTGCACTGGAGTTAGGTCACGTGTGAAGGTTTTTCGGACCAACAAGAGTGCAGAGACAATGTTAGACTTGAAACAAGGCCACAGCTGACAGTAATTTTAAACTGCTGACATCTGATTATAATGACAGATTATAGAAAAGAAGAGCACTGCTAACTTCTAACACTATATGTAAAAGAAATAACAGAATAGGGTTCTATCAGAAACAAATATCTATACTGGAAAAGGAATTCCCCTTTCGATAATCAATGTTCTAAATATTCATGACAAGGGGTCATTATATGACTTCCGCACATAATAAATGAAAAATATCGATTCCTTCATACATTAATGAGGCAGTCATTTTCTTGACTTCAAAATTCAGTGTTCACAAATGGTAATTCAGTTCAGTGATAGCGTGATTCAGTTCACTGATTGCATGATTTTAAAAATAGTGGTGACAGTCCTGATCCTAGCTACCATGTGTATGTATGTGCAATGAGTTGGTTGTTTCTCTGGAAAAATACGGCCAGTGGTCTCTGCACATGTAGAAATGAGTTTTATGAAGAGCAAAGTTCAAACAACTGACATAGTTTGTTCAGGTAGGAACTGAATTGAGAGGAATAATTCTTTGTTACAGTAGTCGATAACTGTTGCCGGCAAGTTATTCGTTCATGCATCTCAGCATGGTTTTTGCCTATCGAACATGTGACTTAAAGGCCTTAATAATGTTATCAGCTTGCAGTAAATCCAGAATATTACATCATTTGCACATACTACTTAACATGTCCCTACTTCATTGTCGAACATACTTAGTGCTATATCGAGTCAGAAAGCGAAATCTTTGTTCCATGGTTACACTGGTTTATTTGAATGGAGGAAACATGTTGTACAAATATTTTTTTAATACTGCAATAAAGATTTCCCCACTCAGCGATTATTTTGTGATGCCTTGCATTTACTATTGCATATTATATGGCATGTTTTTTTTTCCAAATTGGCTTAAAGGGTTGTCTTTTCAGTTGGCTTTGCTAACCATATTTAACCTATTGTCGTAGAGTTATCCTGCCATTCTACCCGGTTGGCTAAAAGGGTTGTTACATTTGCCTTATATGCAAGAAGCATAATTTAGTTTGTATACCGATTTTCCTCCCATTTTGCTTATGACGTGATATCTCATGGCGTCAATTGCCAAACAAAATCCTGTTGTACAAATTATGAGCAATTTCTTTTAGTTTTAACGGACGTGTTTACCTTACTCTGTACAGCCGCCAAGGTGTTCCTGCTGGCAATCAACAATTTGTGAAACCTTAGTGTTATATTGGACTCAAAAACTGTAAGCTTGCATCTGTTAGATTCTATTTTAGTCCAAGATTTTGCCTTCATGTTTATATAGCACTAATCGTGTAACATGCTAATTGCTTAGTGAAATCATGCAATTAATGACTTGTGTTTACTACATATAAAAAATTTATCATCTTCCGATCAATTGTCTTCTATGTAGTACAACCCTGTATAGATCTCCATTTAGTGAATGAAGATGCTCAAGCTTAATGCTTACCGTATAAAAGAATTCTAGATGATAGCAACATACCTACTGAAACTGCTAGAGCATATTGGAGGCATGTAGTCAGCTTTTGTCTCTGTTACATCATCACTGCCCGAAGTTTCATATTGATGTGAAACAACTCAAAGAAAAGCATGAAGAAATGGAAACAGAGGACATCAGTGTAAAAGTTAACTTCTGAATGTTGTGGTTTGTCGTCGTCTTCTTTTTTCTTTTCTGGGGCAATTACAGAAGGGGAAGCACCTACTGTTGCTTTTCATTAATATAAATGAAAGAAACAAGTAAAGCACTGTACAACCCAAAGGGTTTGTCTTCTTTTCGATATTGAAAAGTTTTGAGTGCACTAAAATGGTGTTGAAGGTTTTGAGACAGATTGTTCAATACAGATGATTTATTATAATGTATTCTTCATTTTAGACAGATCGTTCAATATAGATGATTTTCTTTTGTTTCATGTAAAGCTGCAAGGTTCATTATACAGATTTTTCTTTATAACAATGATAGTTATTTGCCTGATCACACTTTCCATCATTCCCATCTTTGTTAACTATACTAAAATTTGAAGATAACACGTTGACAGATTGGAATAAGTACGATTGAAGTCAACTATACTAAAATTTTTGGAACTAATTAATGAGCTCGATGTACAATGCAAACTTGAGGGCCATAAGGCGCGCTAAGTGCGCGCCAATTTTCTAGTGATGCCCTCTAGGATGCCCTCTAGCTGCAGCACAGAAGGCTACTCATTGGAGCTGGGAAGCTGTGATTCACTGTCCTGCACCCTCTCATTGCACAATGGTATGACAGGCTCTCTCCTCAAGCTTGCTGAGTACTTCATTGAAATCCAAAGAATGAAGTGTTGTGACTTTCCCACATGCTCTTTTAGTGTTTTGTATGGGTGTGTCGGTATTAAGAAACCGGCCGACTAGTAAATTTATATCTGCGCGGTGTCTTCCTGATGGTTAGTGGTTCGAGCACCAAGGTTTATACTGGTTCAGGCACTAACGCCCTACGTCCAGTTCGTGGCGAGTTGTATTGCTTCGGCTTTGTAGTAGGGGTTACAAACGGGCGAGAAAGGGATGGAGCTCCCAAGTCTCTTGTGTTCGTGCGTGTTGGTTCGATTGTCTTTGCTCACTCGTGTGAGCCATATCTCCTTGTGTTTTATCAGTCCCCCTTCCCCGGTCGTCTGCTCTCCTCTTTTATATGCCAAGAAGGAGAGACGGCTCACATGCATGGGGGGAGAAAAGGACATGTGAACGGGATGACTTTCCCTCCCTCAGTTCTCCGCGGCGTGGTAGACTGCAGATGTCAGGAGGCTCGAGGAAGGTCAATCGGAACTGTCACTGTAGCCTGTTCTGACACTGTCCTCCACTGTTGGGCTCCTGTTGCACCCATGCCCCGTGTAGGGGATAGCGATGATGGCATGCGCCGCAAGTCCAGTGCGGCACGCCCTGTCCCAGGTCGACTGTAGCTGCACGTCGGCTACGGTCAGAGACGGCTTCTTGACTAATCGCGCCCTTGAGTGACCGGTGATTGATGTAAAGGTCATCATTGTTATCCTGCAAGTGTGCAAGTTGAACTGTAAAATGGCACAATGCAACCTTTACCGTGTCAGAGGGATGGGCGGCGCCGAGCCAACCCACGTGCTCCCTAGTAAACGAAGGCAACCACTCCCCTCGGGAAGAGGGAGAGTGGGGCCCCCGGGACGGACGGGGCACTCGTGCGAATCGCGCCTTTGTCCCGAGGGGTCACGCGAGGCGTGGATAGCGCTCCGTGGGTCTCGGGCCCCATCGTAGGGGTCGGGCGAGACGCGGAGGCGTGCCGCGGGTCCCGGGCCCCATTCGAGGGGTCGTGCGGGACGGAACCCTCCCTCGGGGGGGGGGGGGGGGGGTCGGAGATCGCACCCAGGGGTCGTCGACCCTTCTTGTGGGTCGTATGTGGCGTTGCCGTGCCTAGTCACTCCCGACCCTCACCGCGGGGGTCGGATGATAAGTATTTTAAGCATCCTCAAGCCTCTCCTCACAGTCCGAGCCATAAATACCAGTTCTTAGAAATTCCATATATGCTGCACAATATGATCTGGTCTATACGTGTTTAGCCTTTTGGCAAGACTGTAGCATCTCGTTTAACCACTATCACCGGATACCCTAAAATAGGTATCCGACTGGGTGTAACCATGGAATTGTTTGATGTTGCGGCGCTTCTGAAGCCAAGCTAGATACTGTGACATAAGGTTGATTTTGTGGCATTTTCTTTGGCTTCCTGGAAGTATTGCAGAGTTAGGTATAGTACTTTGGAATGATGACTTGATGTTAAGGTGTTTCATATCTGAAGGAGGAATTATTCATATCTGATGGGTTTGTTACGTAGCACTTTGGATTGATTACTTGATGCTAAGGTTACTTGGTGACAATGGTTTTCAATGATTCTTATATAACCTTTGGCAATGAATCGACCATGGAAATTTGCAAAAACACTATCTGCTCCGTACTAATTCAGTGTGTCTGCCAAGGTGTATTTTCCTATCAAACCTTTGCTGAGTTCTATCTTGTCTTAAACTGGGCTTCTAACTCTCCCTAACCTGAAAATTTCCATGGTCGTACTAATTCCCATATAACTCTACTAATTTGCACTATAAAGGTTACTTTTTTGGTGCCTACAGTCAATGCGATGTTTATCTCATGGTGTCCAAAAAATTTCCATCCAATTCAAAGCTATAGACTGCTAAACTGAAACAACACAAGTTCGAATAAGATACAGTCTGATAGAAATGAAAAGCATCTGTATGAGGAATGTCACTGATAGGAAGGTGGCTTAGTTCATCCTTTCCCTGGGTACTTTATGTGGTTGTAAAGTGTGTTGGTGACGGAATCAAACATAGTATTGTTTACGAAATCTTTATGTCATAATTCAAATTGAAATATATTAGATACTTTATTATATTGCTAATATTTTTTATTTTTATTAATATTATTATTTTTTAGAACAATCTTAATTAACTCCAGCTTAACGAATTTCCCTATTTATCATAATGTTTCTTCTCCCTAAAACTATGATTAACAGAATGGATAAAGCTAGAAGAAAATTCTTCTCGCAAGGTGGAAGCACCAAGAGGAAATACCACCTTGTTAGATGGGACAAAATATGTAAATCAAAGAAAAAAGGTGGCCTGGGCATTAAGAATCTAAGGAAACTCAATGTTAGCCTTCTTTGTAAATTGTGGCCGAGAATTGAAAATGAGGAAGGGTTATGACAAGATTTGATTAGAGCTAAATGCAATCATGATTAACCCATCGGCTCTGCGAACTCCTGTTTGGACTGACTTACTCAAGGTCAGGGAGATTTATCTCAGAGGATGAAAAATGATGGTGGGAAATGGGCAAATAAGTAGACTTTGAAAGGATATATGGCTGAGAAATGAACCTTTAAGTTTGAAGTACCCCCTGATCTTTGATTTCTGTGACAACCAGGATATTTCTGTGGCTGCGTGTGCTAGTAGAGACTGGGTGATCCCTTTCAAAGTGAAGCTATCCTTCATGAACAATGGTATGAACTTGCTGCCCAATTAAATGAATAAGTGCTTAGTGATGCAACTTACCATGCTGTCAGGCTGTGGAACTCTAATGGAAAGTTTTCTGTTAAATCAGTTTATGAACATCTAACTTGAAATGATTCAGCTGATTGCTCTTTTAAGCACACCTGGAAAGAAGAGTTACCTCAGAAAATAAAAATCTTCCTATGGCTCATTGAGAATAATTCTATCCTTACCAAAGATAATATGGTCAAACAGAACTGGCAAGGAGACCCTTCTCGTCAGTTCTGTCCTCAAGGATAATCAGTGGATCATCTCCTCTTTGGATGTTGTGCAGCCAAAGTAGTTTGTGGGATTCTACCTATCTGCTTCAATGCCCAAACTAGACCAAACAGTGTATCGCAATTTTGGCAAATTGGTCCTGCCTGGAGGTGAAAAAGTTTATTCAGAAGGCTTTGCAGCGAGTTGCTGGGCCATCTGGAAAGCAAGAAACAAATCGTGCTTTGATTAAATAATCTATGCACATGACAGAGAATGATGCATCAGATGCCATAAGCTTTATTCAGAATGATGCATCAGATGCCATAAGCTTTGACTTTTGAGTGGCCTGCGAGAGATATGAGTATGCCATATACAGCATAATCTACGCACATGACAGAGAATGATGCATCAGATGCCCCCGTTTTACTCCAGGTAGAAATGACGCTCCCTTTCTGTATGAAATAGAAAGCACATTGTACCACCTGTTGTACTGAGATATTGTGGTGAATTCTGAACATATACAGAGAAACAATTGTTGTATGCTACGTTCAGCAGTGACACGAATCATTAGCTTTGAAAGAACTTTAGACAAAAGGCAAAGATAGTTCATCCGTCAGGTTGCAGTTTGTTTGATGTACAATTTTAATTGAGTTCATACTTGAGATTGCTTTCCTGAATGAAGAAGTTGGGAGCTTTTTCTCTGAACTTTGTCGCGAACCAAGCATCAATCTCTCTCTCTCTCTCTCTCTCTCTCTCTCTGCACCCCGCATGCGTGGAAGCAAAGTTTATAAGAGACGAAAGCTTCAAGCCTTGTCATGATTCATGAAGAAGTCATTGGCCGGCCTACGCTGTGCCCTGTGCCATATTTTTCCTTTTCGGTGCCACGGCCTTGCTTCAAAGTGATTGGCCAGAATGGCCAGTGGCGGTCTCAGGGGGTGGTCCAGCTGGGCCTGGCAGCAACCTGGGATGCACCCCGACACGTGCCGCCCAGCTCAAAATGGAACCCAGCCTAGAAATACTCAAAGAAAGATCAAGAGTAAATGACATGCCAAGTACAACATCTTGCACGGTAGATGCATCTTGTTGGTGACGGAGAGGTCAATGAAGTTGTGAGTTGTGTAAAGACCGTGTGACCGAGAGGGGGGTGAAAGGGCACACCATGAACTAAAACTTTTTGCACTTCAAGCAACTCTTTCTAATTGCACAAGGAAACAAAATAAGAGAGTACATATGCACTATGTGATACTCCCTCCGTCCAGAAATATAGTGTCCATCTAGTTTTGTCCTAAGTCAAATTTTTTAAACTTTAACCAGCAATATATATACATATATATTGTTTCAAACTAAAAAAGTTACATATTATGATAGCTCATTTCATAATGAATCTAGTGACATCATTTTTGTGTTGTCAATATATATAGTTTTTTCGAAATTGTTAGTCAAAGTTTGAAAAGTTTGACTTAGGACAAAACTAGATGGACACTATATTTCTGGACGGAAGGAGTAGTGATCAAGCAAGAATAGCCATATGCTAAGACTTGTACATGCTAGGAGCAAGGTATACATGAGCATATAAGAACAACCTAGCATATGACAATATACAAGATAAGCTCAACAAGTCCTACACATGCTAGTGTATAAGATAAAGACAATCAAGCAATCTAGCATGCATATGAAACACATGGGTCAAGCTAGTGATCATGATAACAAGATAGATACAACAAAAGTATAACAAGATCACTAGATAGTGTCAAGCAAGAGTATGAAGCTATGAGCAAGTAAGTACACATGTATAACAAGCAAAGCATATATCACTAGCGATAACGAGGAGCTAGCACACGGAAACAATCATCAAGCAATCATATGGTAAGCACAAGGTCTACTACAAGCATATAAGATAAACAAGATAATAAGTGCAAGTAGTAGAGAGTAAGAGTAAGAGATTGCTCATCGATTTTTCCCGTGGTCTCGGAAGGATGGCGCCTTCCCCTACTCCACGTTGGCTCACTCCCGCCGGAGTCTCGACCCTGTTCCTCCGCGCAAAGCGATCCCCTCTAGAGCACACTCCACTCCTCAAGTTGGTGATGTTCCCAAGAGCACGCTTCACTCCCGGAGTGAAGTCACGGGATCCACCCCACCGCACACAAGGCAATGCTCTCCTCCGTGGAACACTTCACTACTTCTTGAGTGAAGTCGCGGGCACGTCCCGTCGGGCACTCCCGGGTACTCTTCCGAAGGTAAGACTCCACACTTTATGTGGATCAAAGGGCGCTCCACTAGTGATGCTTCTTTCGCACGAGAATCTCCAAGACCGTGTACAAACTTGTGTTGACTTCCCCACTCCTCTTGAACAGCTCAACACCAACACCTAACCGGTCTAGGCCTTGCCATAGACCAAGGGTAACAAACCAAGACCGCCTCCCTATGACCACACTAGTCCTAGAGGTGGATGGATGCTCTCAACCCTCTCAAGCACCAAGCTTCCTTCTCCAAATATTCTCCATGTGCTTCTCCTCCCTCTCAAGCACCAAGATTTCTCTCCAAAGCTTCTCCAAGTGCTTCTCTTGCATCCTCTTGGCTCCCACTGTGTTTCCGCACTGGTAATAATGGCCAAAGGCACCCTCAAGGGCCTAGCAACCAACTATTTATAGGCCTCCAACCCCAAACTAGTCGTTGCTCAAAAGTGGTCTGCCAACTGAGTCACCGTATGATACCACCGTATGATCCTATGACCTATATCTGAGTCACCGTATGATAATGTCTCTGTATCGCCGTATGATCCTGTGACCTATATCTGAGTCACCGTATGATGAACCGTATGATATCATCGTATGATACAGCGGTTCCAAAGACGTTTTCACTTTGTCCTTCATACTCACCGTATGATACTCTGACCCTCACCGTATTATACGATGACTCCATAGGTCCTTTCTGCTAGACCCCATCTCCTGAGTCACCGTTATCTTACCCTGGCTGTCACCGTATCATACTGTGACTCCACCGAAGCTGAAACTCCTTCATATCTTCTTGAACTTGCTTCCAACTTCGTCCACTTGGCTCCTCAACTTCTCCATTGCCACTCTAGTGCCTGAGAGACTCTTTGAGCATCCACTCACCTCTACCACTAGTGTGACCTAAGAGAAATGACTCGATCCCCCTTGATAGTCCGGTTTTTCCTATAGACTCAAGCCTACATCTACACCAAGTGATCACACACACTTAGTACTAGAATGTCCTTAGCCTTGATCCATCTCCTCAACCATGACCTCTATCAAGACCTTGATCCTTGTCGTCATCCATCGTCGAGGCAACCAATCACCGGGATGTACATAGAAGATTGTTGTTGCTCAACTAATTCTTCCGATCATGTGACCATATGAAAACCTTGTCTCTTACCTCATGTGTGTAGTAGTCCCCTCGTAGAGTAGTCCTCACGTTCACTTCTCCTATTTATCAACTTCCTTTGCAACCTTTGAGGTGTTGGCACTCCAATAGTGTATCACTACATCCATGAGACTAAACATCTTGCAAACTAGCAAACCTTGTTAGTCCCATTGTCATGTTGACATCAATCACCAAAACATATGAACCATGCTCTAGGTTCATTGATCTTACAAGTTGCTCCCACGTCGACGAGGATGTGGAGATTGGTGCCGAAGTGGACTCCATCCAATCGCATGGTGTGACCTCCGGCGCCTAGGATCATCGTGATCTCGCCCTTCTTGACGTCGGCGGCTTTTCCAGGTGTGGGTTTGTTCGCGGATCCCGTTGTTGGTGTGGTCGATGGAGAAGCATCCGAAAGTATGGGCGCCACCACATCTGGAACAAACAGACGCGGTGACGTAGGTGTACGGGTTGCCGCCATTGTGAGCTCCAAGCGGAGAAGCATCCTCTCACAGATCGCTTGGAGATCAACCGAACTCATCCATCTTCTCGAACAGCTCTACCATGTTGTTGTTGTCAATTGCCATGGTAGCGGAAGGGATGGAGAGGATTGATGAAGGTCTTTGAACACTAAATGTTATGTTTCTAATAGAGTTCTAGTTAGGGAGGCAGTGGCGGCGTGGTAGAGGGGAGGGGGCGGTGCGGCCAGGGAGAGAGGGAGAAGGGGGCGGCGGATAGGGAGACAGGAGAGCAATTGGGGAGATAAACTCCCTTTTACTTCATTAAATCTGGTACAATCCCTTTATATTTATAGGCGGACTCGACTTGTTGCCTAAGAAAACTCAAAATAGATCTAATCTGAATTCATCTCTATTTTCCTAATTTTAAATCTAAATTCCCAGATTTAATCTATTATTTCCTAATCCAATCCGGACTTGACCTAGCCACTGGGAGGGAGGGGCACTAGTGCCGGATCCATCTGGCGACCCTTGGTCCCCTAGGGCAGCTCCGGCATGGGCCCTATGGGTTGCCACTGCTGTGTTGCGGCACCGTTGTTGCCGCCGCGTCGTCATCGATGCACTTTTGGCCCATAACATCTCCTCCTCCTTTGAAGTCCAGCGTGTCCTCACTCTGGGGCACCATCCAGCTGGGTCCAAACTTCCGCGTGTGTGACGCCAGCGTAGTGCAGAAACGTAGAGTCGTGACGACACTACCAAGGACCAGGTCATCGAGGAGGTTCCACCTTGTGCGATCCACATGAAGGCAGAAGGTGTGGGCAAGTTCTCCCACAATCCAACGATGATGAAGATGTGCGAAGACAGGGATCATGTCCGCAAATCGCTGGTGTTCCTTGTGCGGTGATGAGGTTCCTAGGGACTCCCATGTTGATGAAGAAGGATCGGCATCGTGTATGGGTACCGGGAACGGGAGGTGCGCCAACTCTTCCATCGGTAGGAGTGCACCATCAATTGTCACCACAAACGCATCATCAGTGATGGGTCACGATGCCGTCAGATCCATGCAGTTGACAAATAGTATGTGATGCATTGCATCAGCCAATGATAAAGTAGGAGAACTTGGAGGAACAGCGAAGAAGACTCGGCGAACCAGAGGGAACTCACCGCCTGATATGTCTGTGAATCTGATGTCTAATTCCTCTAGTGTAGCCCGTGGAAGCTCTCGAAATAGGAGCACCGACGAGGGTAAGCAGCACACGGAATTCACCGTGCAAGGCATGTGGATACCTACGACAACCTGGCGTAGAAAAGTCTCCTCTCGTTGAGCAAGCACCACCTTCATGAGGTGTGTGAGGAGATGAGACGAAGCCGGCAAGTAGACATGATTGTCGAAAAAGATGAGGCCCTCCCATGCCACCCAAGCACGCGGAGCCTTTCCAGCTTGGATCATCTTCATGAGAGCCGAGAGCTCTCTGTCGTGGTGCACCTCCCAATAGATGTCGTGGTAGATGCTGGAGCGTGCATCCAAAAGGTCAAAGATGTCATGCACGCATCGCGGTCTACCCATGACAGTGGCCTCAGGCACTAGTGGTGGCGTCGAGGGACCTTGGTGAGCCAAGACAACTCCCGCGGCTCTACCCAAGGCGCTTCGTCAAGCTTCTCCATAGTAGCTGCTGGTACATCTTACGATCATGGATAAAATCCACAAGTGCACGAATTTACTGTTGTAGCATCACCCAAGAGTATTTCAAGGTATTGTTATTTATTTTATCCCAAGGGAAGACGGACATTAAGAGAGTATTATGTTCATGATTACAAATGATCTTACTAGACCATAGTCCAAAAACAGGGGTAAGTAATAGGATAGGGATAGTGTGACACACAGAAGAATCAACCCAGAAAAGATAAATAAATCTAATTGGAGAAAGACAAGGGCTAAGGTTCTGAGTGTACATCTTTACATAGGTTCTACAACTTATACACAAATGCACATGCATAAACACATCTAGGACTTAGTTCTATGCACCCAGGTACTACCAAGAGACCAGCTAACGCTGGGCTTGCCAAGCGACTGCGGCAATTTAGAACTCTTACGTAGTACTCAAAAGTGGAGGATTACAAGGGACGGACATGGCTGTCACCACCTACCGCCTACTTTTACAAACCGTGGGACACACCTGCATCCAACGATATTCAACAATCCAAACACCATGTTTGCATTGCCAAATAATACTCCAAAACCCCCTTGAGTAACTAGGAATAGAGCAATCAAGGTGACCATTGGACTGATGCAGTGGCATCGATCGACTAGCGGAAATATGTTATTTTAAACAAATATGCGTGTAAGAAATGTTAGTTCTCCTTTATTTTCTGAGATATTTGACGGTCAAAATTGGTACTTAACGGCCGTCAACAGTAGCAGAATGGTAAGGTTGATAAAGAGGTGAATCAAGGCTTACCAGGAGACGATGTTTCCTTCCGAAGAAGAAGCTCATGGAGAGTGCCAAAAAAACCCAGACAATCGACCCGAGAGTTTCCAACCAAGGAATACCGAGCATCATGTCCATAGAATCCAGCAGATGCATGGTGAAGACAACGACGTTGTGCATATCTGGACCAAGATCGAGCGGCATCTTGTGGATTACACCGCATCAAATCACCTAAGCTCTCGGCTCCAGTGTCAGGCTAACAGCGATGAGATGAACTAGTAGAAGCATCTTGATGATGACAGAGAGGTCAATGAAGTTGTGAGTTGCTCCCGTGTTGATGAGGATGCGGAGGTAGGCGCATGGTGCAACCTTTGGCGCCTAGGATTGCCGTGATCTCGCCATTGTTGACGTCATCGATTTTCTCATGTGTGGGTTTGTTCGTAGCTCCCATTGTTTGCGTGGTCAATGTAGAGGCGTCCGAGGGTACAGGCGCCACCTCCTGTGGCACCGACAGATGTGGCGACGTCGATGTACAGGTTGCCGCCATTGCGAGCTCCAAGCGACGAAACATCCTATCATAGATCGCTAGGAGATCGCGACCGAACTCGTCCATCTTCTCCAAAAGCTCTGCCATGTTGTTGTCGTCGATTGTCATGACAGCGGAAGGGATGGAGAGGATCAATGAAGGTCTCTGGATAAAAGATGTTATATTCTTGCTGGAGTTCCGGCGAGGGAGGCGGCAGCTAGGGCAGCGCCAGCCCTAAGGCAGGGCGGCGCGGTGGCATGGGGGCGTGGCGGTGTAGCACGGCAAAGGGGAGTGGGCGGCGCGGCTAGGGAGAGAGCGAAGAGTGCACGGCGGCCAGGGAGAGAGGAGAGCAATTGGGGAGATAAACTCCTTTTTTACTTGATTAAATGTTGTACAATCTGTTCATATTTATAGGGCGGACTCGACCGGTTGCCTAAGAAAAATCTAAATAGATCTGATACGGATTCTATCTCTATTTTCCTAATTTAAATCTAACTTCCCACATTTAATCTCTTGTTTTCTAATCGACCCGGACTTGAACTAGCCACTGGGGGGGTGGGGCGGGGCATCTCGTCAATCTCATGGCACCCGTTTGTTGCTGACTGCCAAAGCGCTTGTTGAAGAGCGTGGACAGCTGCCGGTGTGGCGGCCGCCATGACTGATGCACAAGTAGAATCATAACAGTTGCGTCGTAATCAAATTTAGAATAGAGTGAACTTTTGTATTGCACATGAGAAAAAAAAAAGAGAAGCAATTGCATGCCCATGTCGACGTACGTCTTGCTTGCACAAAAAAGATCCATTACTTAAGCTTTGCTGCTTACGCAAAAGGAAGCCTATCTCTTCAGCAGTTCTATTGCAGAACTAAAAGCTATTATTTCTGAACAGCAGTTTTCTTTTTAGGTGCTGCCTTGTTCCTCCATATCGTTGCTCCTCCCTCCTTTGTTGCTGAAGTCAAAGGAGGCTGCACACCATCCCTTTTTGAGCGTGGCTATAAAGCACATTCTGGCAACTCTGGTGGTGGTAGTCCAGCTGGATCTTGACTGCTTGTGGCGGCCTGAAAAAGTATGATTATTAGAAGACTAAGAAATATAGAACTTGGAGAAAGACTCATAGCAATTTTGAAGCACCCCGGTTATCCCAGGAGCTAAAACACTTTATTATACCAGTCCCTGGATCAGTCGCTGGTACAATCAAGTCTTACAACAGGTGATATTACAAGTCGCGACCTGGCTAGGGTCGATCGATAAGCAACAAGAATATCAAAAGATAACAAACAACAAGTACAAACCAGACCCCGATGATAACATCTAGGTCTTCAACCATAGCGGAAGCAACTAAGCGGTAGACTAATGCCACAGGCAACTCGGGTGCGGACGAGACCAAGCTTAATCGTCTTCCTCACCGTCGGCGTCGACGAAGTCTGGATCTTCCTCTGTAATCAGCAAGCAAGAATGAGTACAAAAGTACTCAGCAAGTCGCAACCCTTACCCTACCATCAATGGATAAATATATGCATTTGGCGGTAGCAAGGTAAAGGCCATCAGGTTTAACATTGCAATAAAGCAAATTTTTACACATGCAGGGGTTCAGTTTATAAAGCATTTTAGCAAAAGCATCAAATTAAGATATTATGGGGTTGGTCAAGTTTTACGTTGCCGGACACCCCGTCCACGACAACCTTCGGCGGAAGGCCGGACCTATTCTCAAAACAACTCACTCATCAAGGAGATAAGCACCCACCCATGCTAGTTCTTGGAGCGAACCAAAGCCATGTCCGTGACCGTGGACTCGGCTATTCGAATAGATTTTAACACTCTGCAGAGGTTGTACGCTGTACCCACAATCTGAGTGCATCACAAGCCACTGCGCGGGTGGTGTGAAGACTCACAAAGCCATTACCCATCACAGCATCGTCCCGACTAATCGCCATGGGAGTTATCCAGGGGTCTAGCCTCTGATCTAGGCCTCGACCGGGTCGCACACGTCTGCATCACGTCCACCTGCTCCATGGGCTCCCATTGCATCTCCAGCCTCCAGGCGATTAACAGACTAGCTGGCGGGGTTTAGACTAAGCCGTGCCGCATACACGGTAGTGTGGTCGCACTGAATAAACGGCTAGGTAGGATGTCACAAGCAACTCGGTCCTTATACGAGCCAAGGCAATCATCTCCACATATATGAACCCACCACAGAGGCGGCATTCATCTCCCATATCACTTGTCATAAGCACACCACAGAGGCGACGCTTAATCTTCCATAAATATCATCAGGATCACCTCAGCTCTAACCCAAGTTCATTCATTCATCTTTCTTAAGTTATCACCCAACCTTACTACTACCACACAACACCAATCACGGTTTTCACATTTGCAAAAGCTAAATATAAGTAGAGCACTTAGTGATACACAGTCCTAAGCATTTCTATAACAAGGAAATCATCCATGCGTAAATAATGTCATACATGGATATCCTAGGTTTAACAGGGAATAATTTAGGACAGGTAATATAAGGCTCAGTGGTCTTGGTCATACTACACAAAGGTTTTGCAACCATCAGGGCAATCATTTCATGCAATAAAACGGCTGCTACGGGTTGTGTTTATAAAACATAGGAGCAGTATGATCAAAGGGAAAACGGATTGTGACTTGCCTTCGTTGACGTCCTCGGGAAGATCCTCCTCGAAGTCTCCGGCTCCTGGTTCCTGCTCCTCCTCCTCCGCGTACTCGTACTCTCCGTTAGCTACGCGACCGGCAAACAAGCAAACAAACACAAATAAATACAAAAGAAATAGAAGATGAGCTCTATAAAAGATGAAACTGGTAGGAATGGCTAGAGCTCGATTTTAGATGAATTTAGGAGGAAGAATGAGGTCAATCGGAGCTCGGACGAGGGAGATACGGATTTTACAGTGGAGGCTTTGGATTAATTACGAAAATAAGAAGGAGATGGAATAACAGCACACAGAGAGATAGATGAGGAGCGCTCCCGTCCTTGCCCGGCATGAATGAGCTCCCGTAGCTCAAATCGACATGGGGAGAGGGCAGGAGGGAGGCTAGGGAGTGAGGGAATCGGATGCTTGGCTCACGAAGCACCCATTTGCGACATCAATTTGAGGAGAGGCTGTGGGGAATGGTGGTTGCGACGGGGAGCAGAGGTGATGGCCATGGCTGCCCGGGTGGAGCTCGGGAGAGAGAAGGAGAGGGCGATTGAGCGGGCTTAGGAGGTAGCCGGGGGCACTGGCGAGCTTGACGGCCACTCGACCGAGGCGGAGTGGCGCTGGCTGCGGGGATCGATGGGACGGCGCTCGGCCGGTGATGGAGGAGAAAGGAGAATGGAGGAGCTCACCTGTGCTGCGGCTCGCCGGGGCTGAGGTGAGGTGAAGCTCCAAGGGCGCCTTTTATAGGCGGAGCGAGGCGGGGGTTCACCGGCAAGACGGGACGGCGGGGCCGCCGGAGTGGCTTGCGGCTTTGGGTCGACGGGACGCGAGTGCTCAGGCAACTTGGCCACTTGCGGCGCGGATGCGCATGCGCGGTGTGGGGCGGTGCAGAGTGATGAGATGGCTCAGGCAGCAGCACATGCAAGTGTTCATGCGTTGGCGTGCAGGTAATAGTGCGACGCGACGGCTCATGCAAGTGGCATATGCAAGCGGGGGCCGGGTGATAGTGCGATGAGACGGCTCAAGCAAGTGGCAGCATGCAAGTGGGCATGGTGGCATTGACGTGTAGCTTTGGGGTGACGAGACGGCTCATGTAGGTGGGGTAAAGGTGCTTGAGTGAGGTGCGCGCGTGCTCGCAAGTGGGCATGGCTCGGCGCAGCGTGCGGCTTTGGTCTGAGTAGGCACAAGCTGCAGAGAGGAGAGGGGCCAGGGCGGTGCGTCGCTTTGTGGCGTGCGCGGTGCGGAGCGACGAGATTGAAGCAGCAGTGGCACAGGGCGAGGTGTGGAGCGAAGCGGCGTGCGCGAGCAGTAGCGACGGGACTAGAGCGAGCAGCGTAGTGAATGCTCTGCGGAGCACGAGGAAGGCTGCTGGATTGGAGCGGCATGCACGCGGGCAAGTGGGTACTAGCAGTTTGGCGTGGATATGAATTGATGTGACGACGCGACGTGACAACACAAGCATAGTGTATAGTGTCGTCACGTGGTTTGAGGTGATGAGACGACTCAAGCATAGTGCATAGTGTTGGCACAAGGTTCAAGACGACGAGACGACTCAAGCATAGTGCATAGTGTCGTCAGGTCATTCGAGATAATTAATGTGACGAGATGGCTCAGGATGACTTTGGCGTGTGGTTTTGGATTGACGAGACGACTCGAGTGACGAGACGACTCGACGCGACGAGATAGGCAGAGGAGTGAAGGCACGGTAAAAGGTAATTGGCAGTCAGCACTCATACGTGCTGCGCTGAGGAGAAAGAATGAAAGGGAGAGAAAAGTTTTGAAAGGATTTTGAAAACTTCCGATTATGGTTTCAATTTGATTTGTGAATTTTTATGGTGAATTTTCAGGGCGTTACAAACCTACCCCCCTTAAAGGAATCTCGTCCTCGAGATTCAGGCTCGCCTTCAAAGAGATGAGGGTACTCCTTCCTCAGAGCATCTTCTCGTTCCCAAGTAGCTTCTGCCTCTGTGTGCCGACTCCACTGAACACGGTACAGACGAACTGTTGATCCTCTGGTCTGACGGGTGATTACATCCAAAATCTTAATCGGCACTTCCCGATATCGAAGGTCATCTTGCAAGTCCAAGGTTTCTATAGAGACATGCTCTTCAGGGATCCTCAAGCACTTCTTGAGCTGGGACACGTGAAAGACGTTGTGCACATCTGCCAACTCTGGTGGTAGCTCAATCTTGTATGCCACTGTACCGATCTTCTTCAGCACTCGGTACGGTCCGATGTAGCGCGGTGCTAACTTGCCACGGACTTGGAAACGACGTGTACCTCTAATTGGGGAAACTTTAAGGTACACATAGTCTCCAACTTGGAAACTTAAATCCCTTCGTCTTTTGTCTGAGTAACTCTTCTGACGAGACTGTGCTTCCTTGAGCTTTTCTCTGATTTCTGCAACTTTTTCTTCTGCCTCTTTAACAATGGAGGGTCCCGTAAGAGAACGCTCTCCAACTTCTGACCACATCAGAGGGGTTCTGCATTTTCTGCCATACAACACTTCAAAAGGTAACATCTTGAGGCTGGCTTGGTAACTGTTGTTGTATGAGAATTCTGCATAAGCTAGACTCTTCTCCCAGTCTTTGCCATAGGTCAGTGCACAAGCTCTCAACATATCTTCAAGGATTTGGTTGATCCTTTCTGTCTGACCATCTGTCTGAGGGTGATAAGCAGTGCTGAAATCTAACTTAGTTCCCAGAGCAGTGTGTAAGCTTTTCCAAAACCTAGAGGTAAATTGGGTACCTCTATCAGAGACAATTCTGCTCGGTACTCCATGTAGCTTCACTATGTTGTCAACGTACAACTGGGCTAACTTGTCTCCTCTATAGTTGGTTCGTACAGGAATAAAGTGAGCGACCTTGGTGAGTCGGTCCACTATTACCCATACAGAGTTATATCCCTTCTTTGTTTTAGGAAAACCAACTATAAAATCCATGCCTACTTCGTCCCATTTCCACACAGGGATTGGTAAGGGCTGGAGTAATCCTGCAGGCTTCTGGTGTTCTGCTTTGACTCTCTGACAGACATCACATTCTGCAACAAACCTGGCTATATCTGCCTTCATTCCATTCCACCAGTACCTTTCCTTTAAATCAAGATACATCTTGGTAGATCCTGGGTGGATGGAATAAGCTGAGTTGTGGGCTTCATCCATGATTATCTCTCGGAACTTTCCTTCCTGTGGTACACAAATTCTGTCTTTATACCACAGAGTTCCTTTATCATCCACTCTAAAGTTTGGGGCTTTGTTTTCTCCAGTGTGGCTACGGATCTTCATTAACTCTTGATCCTTGAGCTGGGCTTGTCTGATCTGTTCATCTAGTGTTGGTTGCACACTTAGATTATTCACACAAGTTCGAGGCACTATCTCCAGATTAAGCTTCTTTATCTCGGTCGACAGGTGATCATTGTGGTTCATGAGATAGTTGCAGTAGGCTTTTCTACTTAAGGCATCTGCCACAACATTTGCTTTTCCGGGATGGTAGTGGATTTCCAAATTATAGTCCTTGATTAACTCTAACCATCTTCGTTGTCTTAGATTCAGATCTGGCTGAGTAAAGATGTATTTCAAACTCTTATGATCCGTGTAGATTTCACACTTAATTCCAATTAAGTAGTGCCTCCAAATCTTGAGGGCATGCACTACTGCTGCTAACTCCAGATCATGAGTGGGATAATTCTGCTCATGAGTCTTCAATTGCCTTGATGCATAGGCAACAACTCTACTATCTTGCATTAGAACACATCCCAAGCCTTGTCTTGATGCATCACAGTAGACGACAAAATCTCTGTGAATGTCAGGCAGGACTAACACTGGTGCTGTTGTGAGTCTTCTCTTCAACTCTTGAAAGCTTCTTTCACAAGACTGGGTCCATTCAAACTTCTTGTCTTTCCTGAGAAGTTCTGTCATTGGTCTGGCTATCTTGGAAAATCCTTCAATGAATCGGCGGTAATAACCCGCTAATCCAAGAAAGCTTCTGATCTCTGACACATTTGTTGGTTGCGGCCAATGGGTAACTGCTTCAACCTTCTCAGGGTCTACAGCAACTCCTTCTGCTGTCAGAATGTGGCCAAGGAAGGCAACTTTCTCAAGCCAAAATTCACATTTACTGAACTTGGCATACAACTTGTGGGTTCTGAGCTTTTCCAAAATTACTCTCAGATGTTGCTCGTGCTCTTCGGCACTCTTTGAATAGATCAGTATGTCGTCAATGAAGACAACGACAAACTTATCTAATTCTTCCATAAACACCTTGTTCATGAGATTCATGAAGTATGCAGGGGCATTGGTTAGCCCAAAGGACATAACTGTGAACTCATACTGACCATATCTGGATACAAATGCCGTCTTTGGGATATCTGCTTCTCTTATCTTTAGCTGATAATACCCAGATCTTAAGTCAATCTTGGAGAAGTACTTAGCTCCTTTTAACTGATCAAACAGGTCATCAATCCTGGGCAGAGGGTACTTGTTCTTGATGGTCACTTCATTCAGGGATCTGTAGTCCACACACATCCTCATACTTCCATCCTTCTTCTTGACAAAGAGAACTGGTGCTCCCCAGGGGGAAGAGCTAGGTCTGATATATCCTTTCTCTTGGAGTTCTCTTAACTGTTCCTTGAGTTCTGCTAACTCTGCGGCTGCCATGCGGTAGGGTCGCTTGGCTATTGGGGCTGTTCCAGGGATAAGGTCAATGATGAACTCAATATCCCTATCTGGTGGCATTCCAGGTAACTCTTCAGGGAACACATCTGGATACTCATTCACCACTGGTACTTCTTCTACAGTCTTGGCTTCCATTGAGAACACCATAGGGTCGGGTTTTCTTCCAAGGGCTTGGCAAACTACTCGGGTTCCTTCATGGTTGGTCACTGTAACTGTTCTGTCTAAACATGCTATGACACCATCATGCTTGGTTAACCAATCCATTCCGAGGATTAGATCTATCCCCTTGGATTTTAGTACCACTGGACTAGCTAGGAAGGCTACCCCACTTAGGGTGATTCTTATCCGCGAACAACCCAAGTGACACTTGATGTCAGCTCCGGGTGATCGGGTTATTAAGGGGGTTTTAAGCAGTACTGTAGGTACTTTATGCTTTTCCACAAAACTTGATGATATGAAAGAGTGCGATGCTCCAGAATCAAACAAAACTGTTGCAAGAACTGATTCAACAAGAAACTCACCAAGCACAACTCCGGGTGCGTCCTGAGCTTCCTGAGCATGGATGTGGTTGACGCGGGCACGTCCGAAGGACTGCTGTGTCTTCGCTGGCTGGTTGGAGACTTGGTTGGTTCCACGTGTGGCTCCGGACATCCTTGGTCCATTCACAGTGTTGGACTGAATGGAAACAGCTGGCTTGTTCTTGTGGGGGCAGTTGGCAATGAAGTGGCTAAGGTCACCACAGTTGAAGCAAGCCTTGGGTTGGTTGGTCACTTGACCACTGCTGTACTGCTGAGTCTTGGTGTTGTTTTGACTCTTCTGAGGAAAGCTGAGTTGACGAGAGACATTGGATGGAGTCCTGAACTGCATCGGGGCTTGACTCTTCTGACCTTGGAAATTGGAGTTCCTAGGCCTCTGGAATCTTTCCTGCTGACGGACTTCATGAACTGCGAACTTGCGCTTCTTCTCCTTGGACGTTTCCATTATTCTTTCTTCAGTCAGGATGGTCTGGTTCATCAGGGTGTTGAAGTCAGGATAGATGTGAGGAGTCATCTGAGTTCCTAACTCTCCAGATAAACCTTTCTTGAACTTGTTCTGCTTCTTCTTATCAGTTGAAACTTCCTCAGGAGCATAGCGAGAAAGTTCAATGAACTTGCGGATGTACTGATTAACAGACATGCTTCCTTGCTTCAGCCTACGAAACTCATCTGCCTTGAGTTGCATGGTACCTTCTGGAACATGGTAGCGGCGGAATTCTTCCACAAATTCTTCCCAAGTGATGGTTGTGGGATCATCAGTGGCTTCACAGTAGTTCTCCCACCAGGCTAAGGCTGTCCCAGTGAGTTGATGGGATGCCAAGAGAACTCTGTCTCTTCCTTCACAGTTGATAGCATCAAGCTTCCCTTGAATGTTCCTTAACCAGTCATCAGCTTCGAGTGGGTCCTCAGATCCTCCAAAGGTTGGTGGCTTAATTCTGACAAACTCAGCCATCTTACTCTGGAAACCATGCGCTTGCTGCTGACGACGTTGATTGTTGTTGTTATTGTTGTTTTGCACAAGTGCTTCCAACAGACGGGTTTGTTGTTCCATAACTTCTACCAGGGTGGTGAGCGGAGGGTTAGGCAGCTGTCCATGGTTGGAGTTCTCAGCTTGAACTTCAGCATCTTGGTTTACTTCTTCTTCCCTACGGTTGTTGCGCTGGCGCCGTTGGCGCTGCTGGATCCTTGCAGAGCGTTTCGGCGGCATCTGCTTGAGGATAAGGGGGAAAGAGCATAAGATGAGAGAAGAACCTAAGATCTTCTTCATGTTATCATTTAGTTCTCTTTGTTATTATGTTTTTCTTTTTATAAAAAGGACGCAAGGTACAAGGGCCTCGCTGGCACACACAACAAGCAATTCACACAACAAGCAGCATTCACAGATTCACTAAAACAACAGGGGGTACAACACTAGCGAAGAGCTACTAGCGGTTACACTGCGACTACAAGGGGCAAACTAAGACTTCGGGGGTAGAGTCTTCCACAGACACTTCCTTGAACTTGGACCGGTAGCTTCATCCCATGATGATTGGATCTTCATCTCAGTAGACACTCAGGGGTCCTGGGCATCCATGAGGTTGGAGGCATCTTCCAGGCCTCTAACTGGGGAATCTTCACCCAAAGCAGTGGGGAGGCGATCTTCATTCTCCTTTGGAAAAGGCTGGGTCAAAGGGAGGGGCTCTTCTTCTTCTTCGACTTCTTCTTTACCCTCTGCTTCAGAGGGCGGTGGTGCAGGAAGATCTTCTGCGTACTTCCTCTTGATGTTGCTTCCCGCAGAGCACATAGGAGTTCCATCCAGAACGGGACGTTCTCCTACTCCGGGAATATGCAGAGTCCTGCAGTGGGCACGCCCAGTGAGATAGGCGGTGCCAACTAGCTTGTTGTAGCGCTCTTCTGCGGACCTCAAGGCTTCTGCGGCAGCAACAGCACGGCTTTCTGCTTCTGCTTCACGAGCTTTGGCTTCAGCGAGCTGAACACGTAGGGTCCTAACTCGTGTCTCAGCTTCTTCGGCTCGAGTGATGCACCTTCGCAGTCTGGCTGCGGTTCCGTCATACAGCTCATCCAAGGCGAGCAGATAACGGGTCATGGCAACCACCGTGGGATCTCTTTCAGCCATCCTGAGGCCTTCAATTGTCCTCATCCTTGCAAGCCAAGTGGGGCGGTTTCTCTCCATGGGAGGGAAAAACCTCATTGGCGAGCGACCGATAGGCCTCTCATACATCTGGCACAAGTACCGAAGGGCCTTGCGTGCCACAGCTTGGTAGGTGTCTGGGAAATCGCGACCCAGTAGTAGTCACGTTCCAGGGCTTCATCTCGGGGTGGTCATCACTGGCTCCAATGTGAATGGTGACTTCACAGCGCTCAGTGCCAACCTCTTCGTACTCTCTTCCGACATACTCGGCAGGCTCCATAATGCCAAGTCTGACCATGGCATCACGTAGCACCTTTGGAAAGCCAGGGGTCTCCAAGCAGTAGTCAGTCACCCATCCATCTTCTTCCATCTGTAGAGGAGGGATTAAATAAGAGTATTGCAAAAGATGGGGAAAGAGCTAAGGAGTTTTCCAAAATAGTTTTTGCAAATAATTTTAGCGTCCAGGCCTAGGGTCACGTCCTACAGCCAAGCACGGCTCTGATACCACCTGAAGCACCCCGGTTATCCCAGGAGCTAAAACACTTTATTATACCAGTCCCTGGATCAGTCGCTGGTACAATCAAGTCTTACAACAGGTGATATTACAAGTCGCGACCTGGCTAGGGTCGATCGATAAGCAACAAGAATATCAAAAGATAACAAACAACAAGTACAAACCAGACCCCGATGATAACATCTAGGTCTTCAACCATAGCGGAAGCAACTAAGCGGTAGACTAATGCCACAGGCAACTCGGGTGCGGACGAGACCAAGCTTAATCGTCTTCCTCACCGTCGGCGTCGACGAAGTCTGGATCTTCCTCTGTAATCAGCAAGCAAGAATGAGTACAAAAGTACTCAGCAAGTCGCAACCCTTACCCTACCATCAATGGATAAATATATGCATTCGGCGGTAGCAAGGTAAAGGCCATCAGGTTTAACATTGCAATAAAGCAAATTTTTACACATGCAGGGGTTCAGTTTATAAAGCATTTTAGCAAAAGCATCAAATTAAGATATTATGGGGTTGGTCAAGTTTTACGTTGCCGGACACCCCGTCCACGACAACCTTCGGCGGAAGGCCGGACCTATTCTCAAAACAACTCACTCATCAAGGAGATAAGCACCCACCCATGCTAGTTCTTGGAGCGAACCAAAGCCATGTCCGTGACCGTGGACTCGGCTATTCGAATAGATTTTAACACTCTGCAGAGGTTGTACGCTGTACCCACAATCTGAGTGCATCACAAGCCACTGCGCGGGTGGTGTGAAGACTCACAAAGCCATTACCCATCACAGCATCGTCCCGACTAATCGCCATGGGAGTTATCCAGGGGTCTAGCCTCTGATCTAGGCCTCGACCGGGTCGCACACGTCTGCATCACGTCCACCTGCTCCATGGGCTCCCATTGCATCTCCAGCCTCCAGGCGATTAACAGACTAGCTGGCGGGGTTTAGACTAAGCCGTGCCGCATACACGGTAGTGTGGTCGCACTGAATAAACGGCTAGGTAGGATGTCACAAGCAACTCGGTCCTTATACGAGCCAAGGCAATCATCTCCACATATATGAACCCACCACAGAGGCGGCATTCATCTCCCATATCACTTGTCATAAGCACACCACAGAGGCGACGCTTAATCTTCCATAAATATCATCAGGATCACCTCAGCTCTAACCCAAGTTCATTCATTCATCTTTCTTAAGTTATCACCCAACCTTACTACTACCACACAACACCAATCACGGTTTTCACATTTGCAAAAGCTAAATATAAGTAGAGCACTTAGTGATACACAGTCCTAAGCATTTCTATAACAAGGAAATCATCCATGCGTAAATAATGTCATACATGGATATCCTAGGTTTAACAGGGAATAATTTAGGACAGGTAATATAAGGCTCAGTGGTCTTGGTCATACTACACAAAGGTTTTGCAACCATCAGGGCAATCATTTCATGCAATAAAACGGCTGCTACGGGTTGTGTTTATAAAACATAGGAGCAGTATGATCAAAGGGAAAACGGATTGTGACTTGCCTTCGTTGACGTCCTCGGGAAGATCCTCCTCGAAGTCTCCGGCTCCTGGTTCCTGCTCCTCCTCCTCCGCGTACTCGTACTCTCCGTTAGCTACGCGACCGGCAAACAAGCAAACAAACACAAATAAATACAAAAGAAATAGAAGATGAGCTCTATAAAAGATGAAACTGGTAGGAATGGCTAGAGCTCGATTTTAGATGAATTTAGGAGGAAGAATGAGGTCAATCGGAGCTCGGACGAGGGAGATACGGATTTTACAGTGGAGGCTTTGGATTAATTACGAAAATAAGAAGGAGATGGAATAACAGCACACAGAGAGATAGATGAGGAGCGCTCCCGTCCTTGCCCGGCATGAATGAGCTCCCGTAGCTCAAATCGACATGGGGAGAGGGCAGGAGGGAGGCTAGGGAGTGAGGGAATCGGATGCTTGGCTCACGAAGCACCCATTTGCGACATCAATTTGAGGAGAGGCTGTGGGGAATGGTGGTTGCGACGGGGAGCAGAGGTGACGGCCATGGCTGCCCGGGTGGAGCTCGGGAGAGAGAAGGAGAGGGCGATTGAGCGGGCTTAGGAGGTAGCCGGGGGCACTGGCGAGCTTGACGGCCACTCGACCGAGGCGGAGTGGCGCTGGCTGCGGGGATCGATGGGACGGCGCTCGGCCGGTGATGGAGGAGAAAGGAGAATGGAGGAGCTCACCTGTGCTGCGGCTCGCCGGGGCTGAGGTGAGGTGAAGCTCCAAGGGCGCCTTTTATAGGCGGAGCGAGGCGGGGGTTCACCGGCAAGACGGGACGGCGGGGCCGCCGGAGTGGCTTGCGGCTTTGGGTCGACGGGACGCGAGTGCTCAGGCAACTTGGCCACTTGCGGCGCGGATGCGCATGCGCGGTGTGGGGCGGTGCAGAGTGATGAGATGGCTCAGGCAGCAGCACATGCAAGTGTTCATGCGTTGGCGTGCAGGTAATAGTGCGACGCGACGGCTCATGCAAGTGGCATATGCAAGCGGGGGCCGGGTGATAGTGCGATGAGACGGCTCAAGCAAGTGGCAGCATGCAAGTGGGCATGGTGGCATTGACGTGTAGCTTTGGGGTGACGAGACGGCTCATGTAGGTGGGGTAAAGGTGCTTGAGTGAGGTGCGCGCGTGCTCGCAAGTGGGCATGGCTCGGCGCAGCGTGCGGCTTTGGTCTGAGTAGGCACAAGCTGCAGAGAGGAGAGGGGCCAGGGCGGTGCGTCGCTTTGTGGCGTGCGCGGTGCGGAGCGACGAGATTGAAGCAGCAGTGGCACAGGGCGAGGTGTGGAGCAAAGCGGCGTGCGCGAGCAGTAGCGACGGGACTAGAGCGAGCAGCGTAGTGAATGCTCTGCGGAGCACGAGGAAGGCTGCTGGATTGGAGCGGCATGCACGCGGGCAAGTGGGTACTAGCAGTTTGGCGTGGATATGAATTGATGTGACGACGCGACGTGACAACACAAGCATAGTGTATAGTGTCGTCACGTGGTTTGAGGTGATGAGACGACTCAAGCATAGTGCATAGTGTTGGCACAAGGTTCAAGACGACGAGACGACTCAAGCATAGTGCATAGTGTCGTCAGGTCATTCGAGATAATTAATGTGACGAGATGGCTCAGGATGACTTTGGCGTGTGGTTTTGGATTGACGAGACGACTCGAGTGACGAGACGACTCGACGCGACGAGACAGGCAGAGGAGTGAAGGCACGGTAAAAGGTAATTGGCAGTCAGCACTCATACGTGCTGCGCTGAGGAGAAAGAATGAAAGGGAGAGAAAAGTTTTGAAAGGATTTTGAAAACTTCCGATTATGGTTTCAATTTGATTTGTGAATTTTTATGGTGAATTTTCAGGGCGTTACAAATTTCGAATTATTTGGTACCTCACTAATAAATGTCTGCATGACAGAAGTGCTTTGTTGGCCATTGTAAGGGAGCTGCATATCCTAAAATATGAAGGACAGAACAATTGAAAATCGGTCATCATACAAAAAAAAAAATTATTGTGTGCAACAATGATGTTCTGCTCCACCTGAGTGATTGTGCTTTGTTGTTGGCTATTTCCCTGAAAGGTTCAACATGGATGCATTTCCTATAGTTTGGATCGTAAGAAAGATGATCATAGCATACCACGGGCGGAGCCAGGTATCAGCCAACCTGGGGTCCGCACACTCCATCCCACACGCACCACGCCAACCCCCCCCCCCCCGGGAAGTCGTCTGTCTATTTCCTAGGCAATGCAGCCTTTTGCCTTCCTCACCAGTGAAGTATTGAAGCTAGCCAAGGTTGCTAGTGCAACTTTCTTGCCAGGCTTTGAATATTTTTGGGCCTGCCTGCCTTCTTTTCGTAAAAAGGAGGTTTTTCTTGGACCCCATTCATCTTGTCCCAATGAATTTTGTCTCTCACAGGCATGATGTCCGATCCATAAGCTTGCTTGTATGCTTTGATGGTGTAGCAGAATGATACCATTTCTTCTGGCTTGATCCTTTCATGCCTCAGGCATGAGATAGCATGATTGCATGGAGTTCTTTTTAGTTGCCATCACTTGCAGTCACAGCGCATCGCCCTTATACCAACAATGTACTGTAAGTCTATCTGTCACTTGGAACACCCCCGTCCCAGCAGGTAATGCATAGCAAGTATTGGCTGATTCTTTCTCAACCTTTTTTTTATCTTCGGACATATGACTCCAGGCCATTCCTCGCACTCCTTTTGCTTTGTGTATATCCTGTGCATCATCTGGTCATTTATCCTTTGTAGCATCGATAAGATGGGCAAACACCTAGCATCAAGAATATAGCTGGAATTGAAATTCTAACCGAGTCACAATTAAATAAGCATTGCAATGAAACGAACTTGGAGAAAGATTCATAGCAATTTTGAATTATTTGGTACCTCACTCTTAAATGTCTGCATGACAGAAGTGCTTTGTTGGCCATTGTAAGGGAGCTTATCCTAAAATATGAAGGACAGAACAATTGAAAATCGATCATTATAAAAAAAAAAAAAAATTTGTGTGCAACAATGATGTTCTACTCCACCTGAGTGAAAATAGATGTGCTTTGTTGTTTGGCTATTTCCCATTGAAAGGTTCAACGATGGATGCATTTCCTATAGTTTGGATGAAAAAAAGAAAGATGATCATAGTGAAAGTCCCTTGATGTCGCCTAGAGGGGGGGGGGGGGGGGGGGTGAATAGGCGATGTACGAAAATTAGCAATTAAAACTGCAGCGGAAACTGAAACTGCCAAAACCGGAACTTCCGGTTTGTCAAACCGGAACTTTCGGTTTCCTCGGGACAGAAAACTGAAACTTAGGTTTTCGAAGCCCGAACCCCTCTAGATCAAATGTAAACTACGAGGGTATGTAAAAGAGCTCTAGCAAAGATATACACAGAGAATATAAGCTCAACTACACAAGCAACCTAGTAGATCAAGATTTGCATATAAATGACAATAAGAACGAGTAAGCAAATGCAAACCGAATGAAGCACGCAAGGAGTTGTTTCCCGAAGTTCAGCAGCTTGCTTTCCAAGCTGCCTACGTCTCCGTTGAGGAAGCTCTTCACAAGAGCTGGGTCTCTTTCAACCACTTTCCTCCTTTCCACTATTTGTTTCTTTCCTTGCGGAGGCGAAACGTGCCTTTCACAAACTTTCCCAAGGCTCACCACAAGCTTGGGAGCTCTAGGGCGACGCCTAGCCGTCTAGGAGGCTTCACCTCCAAGAGTAACAAATGCTTCACGGATTCAAGGCGAAGTGCTCAATTGCTCAAGTATGAGGATGCTCTCTTGTGCTCTCTAATTCAAATTCTCTCAACCCAAACCAAAGGATTTAGCTATAAACTCACAAATCTCACAAAGAGAGGTTGGGGAGAGCTCTAGGACACCTTGGCTCAGGATATATGCGTGGATGTGGTCAGCACCCTCCAAAAGAGGGTATGGTAGAGTATTTATACTCTTTCCCCCGAAAACTAGCCGTTGGAACTAGCCAGTAGAAACCGGAACTTCCGGTTTCCAAACCGGAACTTCCGGTTTTCCCAGATATAGCCGTTGGGTTCAAAAACTGCATAAACCGGAACTTCCGGTTTGGCAAACCGGAACTTCCGGTTTTGCCAGCGACAGAAACTGTGCAAGTGTTGGCCATTGTGTTTCACTCTTCTCACTTAGGTTTTTCTTGAGCACTGAGACTTTCTTGCTATCCATGTAGCATCCCTCTTGATAGAGCGGCACACCTATACTCAAGATTACATGTAAAACAACTTTTCACAACTTGAGCATATAGAGAACTAGATATGCCACTACTCTTCATTTTTGCTTGAGGGCAGCCACATGAGCTTTTCTTGAGCATCACCATCTTAAGCTTGTGACTTGGAATCTTTCAAACCATATGATCAATATCCATCTTGCAATTCCTAGTCACTTCAATTCTTTATATTTCAACAATAATTGATACTTAGCAACATAAACTCCATATAGCTTGATCGGTCCATCGAAATTCGACTCCACTTGCCCTTCACCATAGCTTAGGTGCCTCGGCACCAAGAACCTATCTTGCCCTTCTCCTAACCATGGTTCATCGTGACCAAGTCATGCCAATTCTTCACTATCTTGCCATTGAGTCATACATTGCTTTGTATCATCCATAAGTATCCAATTGTGTTGTTGATTGATTTGTTGGTTGATCAAGTAGCTTCCGAATGTATTACCACAAACAACATATACCACTTGATCATTCTTCATCTTGACCATGAGAGAGCCAATAGATTTAGAGACAACCTTATATCCAATGATTCCTTGTCTCTATTAATTTTCCATACATGCTTGTCATAGAATCTTGTACATGAGACAATTCATTTGTTTACATCATATGTTGGTCACATGGTCTCATTTGCTTCAAACAATTGTACATCCATAAGTGTATACATGAAAGACATTGTACATATATTGTTTGCAACCTGTCAATATACTTCACAAAGAATATTAGACCTTTAATCATGTTGTCATACAATACACCAAAACCCACTAGGGGTGCACATGCACTTTCACATAGCACACCAGGAGCAGAGCTAACCTAGGGTCCTCACAGAAGACCCCGCCAGCAGAGCGCCCCCCCCCCCCCCCCGCGGGAAGTCATCTGTCTATTTCCTAGGCAATGCAGCCTTTTGCCTTTCTCACATCGAAGTATTGAAGGTAGCCAAGGTTCCTAGTGCAACTTTCTTGCCAGGCTTTGAATTTTTTGGCCCTAGCACCATGTCAGTCATCACATGCTTGCAGCTCTGACTACATGGGCGACACCCGCCATCATCACCCCCCCCAACACCCCCCCCCCCCCCCTCCCCCCTGGAGTGATGTGATGCTGGCTCCACCAGTGTAGCACACAAAAATCATGTTATGCTATAATGATATTCTAGTTCACATGTTCTTCTTCATTAGCAGACACCCTGGCCCTTACTAATTGTTTCTCTCACATTGGTCTGCTTTCTTCTTCTTACATCCCTTATTGTGATTTACATCACTTCTTACACCCCCCTCATCTTTTCCCCATGAATTTTGTCTCTCACAGGCATGATGTTCGATCCATAAGCTTGCTTGTATGCTTTGATGGTGTAGCAAAAATGATACCTTTTATTCTGGCTTGATCCTTTCATGCCTCAGGCATGAGATAGCATGATTGCATGGAATTCCTTTTTTTTTTGAAGGAAATACGCCCGCAAGGGGCTAACTATCGATTACTCTGGAAAGATGGTACATAGCGAAAAGGCCCTTACAAGATTTCGTAATTTTACTAGGCCTTTGAGCATCAATAGGAGGATGAAACAAAAACTAAAAATAACAACAAGGTCCTCCATGAGACTTTGCCACAGACAGCGAAGAGGAAGCCATGGCCGTCATAGAAGAGCCCCACACCAAGAGTAGCAAGCCTGCCGGAGCATCCATGGCTGAGCACCAGAAGAGGACGCCACCATCAACACCGAGACCACGTGTGTACAGAAAGAAACCGTCGAGCCACCGCGGTGTAGATGGCGAAAGGGCCTCCAAATGCGGATCGTTTGACTTGCCGGCGGTACACCCGACGGTCGCCACAGATCATGCACCATCAGTTGAGGTAGAAGATGACCAAGCCGTAGATCGAGATGAGGCTTCACCGGGCTTGATCGATTGGGAACTAGCTGGATAAATCTGGGGATCAGCAGATCGCATCGACCCAATCCAGAAGTCCATGACATCCATCAACGACCTCAGCGACGCAGACACACTAGAAGGCACTACTCTTTTGATTTACCAAAGCCAGAGCAGAGAAGAAAAAGGGGAAAGGAGCACTCGTCAGGGAGGAATCCGGCGAGGAAGACAAAGGCATCACGCCTACACCCATAAAGGAAAACGAAAACACTAAGGAGGAGACCTCACCAAAGCCGGATAAAGGATAAATCTCCGCAGCAAAGGACGGCGATAGACGGCAAATCGGAGAGGAAGCTCAAGCTCCCAAACACAACAGAAAAGGAAAAACTTCTAGAGCTAATACTACTACCTGCTACAGGTTAGGACCCCCTTCCCGCTCACCACTGGCAAGGAACACCCCCGGGGAGAGATAGGGGAGGGGGGCCGATCAAAGATGGAACTGGAGATTCGGTGGAGATTTTCGTGGGGAAGAAGATGCTACAGTAAAGAGCTACAGGAGAGAGGAGAGGATTCGAGAGCGACTCTTCCCGAGGACGCGTTCATGCATGGAATTCCTTTTAGTTGCCATCTCTTGCAGTCACAGCGCATCGCCCTTATGCCAACAATGTACTGTAAGTCTCTTTCTGTCACATGGAACACCCCCATCCCAGCAGGTAATGCATAGCAAGTATTGGCTGATTCTGAGTTTTTCTCAACCTTTTTCTTTATATTCGGACATATGACTCCAGGCCATTCCTCGCACTCCTTTTGCTTTGTGTATATCCTGTGCATCATCTGGTCCTTTATCCTTTGTAGCATCGATAAGATGGACAAACACCTAGGATCAAGAATATACCTAGAATTGAAATTATAACCGAGTCACAATTAAATAAGCATTGCAATGAAACGAACTTGTCTAAAAGATTGCTTAATTGTTAAAGACCTCAGAGTTGTTTAATAAAATGTCACACTTGGGGAACTCACTAAAAAAGGCTCTGCACCACTAATTAGGAGGGATTTCTTAAGGATCGTCGTTGAGTGATTTCATTTTCTCCATGTTGGCATTCCACTCAGTCACAGTGCTTGACCGTGCTATAGCTCCTCGATAAAATCATAAATACGCAGGAGTGACCAAGAATCTGATTCACAATGGTCATACCAATCGACTTTATCATCAATATATGTCTTGCTGCCTTCGGCTCCATAGAGAAACCTTACGTGGTGTATCACAACACTGAACTCATCATCATCGGGACCTGCACAATGATGTAATGTTATGTCACAAGGGCAGCATGTCATGTCATTACGGTGAGCTGACAGGCTAAGAGAGATCATTCGACGTTGCACTGAGCTATTTATCTCAATCATTTTCTGGATAGATCAATAAACCCAAAGAAAAGAATAAAGGTTGAATTGTATTGGGCATGCACATATACAGACGAGCAGGGATTGATTAGTCCAACCATAATTACTGAAAGGCGAACACACGGCATCACAAATCTCAATACAGATGCACTCACGGTGGGAAGGGGGAGAGGCCCCAGTTGCTCGACGAACAGGTGCCATCTGCGCTCGTGCGGTCGCAGCGGCGGATCGTCGCAGAGACGTATTCTCGCTGTGCAATCTCAGAGATTGCAATCGTAGCGAAGCTCCTCCGGCTTCGTGTCTCCTCAAGCAGCCGCCGGTTCATGACTATCGTGCCTCTGGGCGGACTGAATCCGAGCAGGTTGTTGTTAATCTGAATGCTTCTATGCCTGCATCGGAGAGGTTCATCGTGCACATGCTAGATTCGACACACATGTTTTTTCAGCCTCATGTGGCAGAATTCATCAGAAGTAAGTTAACGGAGTTCAGGGATCAGCAACAGTTATGAGAAGCCAGAAGGATAACTCTATCCTGCATTTTCGTTGTCACTCTCCATTCAGAGTTATCTTTGGCTCATATCTTTGTAGAACTGTTATACATTGGATGGATGCAAAGTCTCCGTCGTGGTGCTCGACAAATAATAAGCGTCCTGTATGAGAAAATATTGTGATTTGTTCTGTCCCACAACTCTTGAGTGATCAGTTTTGCACATTAATGCATCAGGTGGTGTCAGGCATTGAGGCTTCAATCAGTTTGCTATGAAGAGAGTACACTGCATGCCATATGTATTTTAGCTATGAATTCTGGTGTTATGAAATAGGTGTTCGGAGTTGATAATAAACAAGATGCGCGTCAATGTAGCTTCAGAAATGGAGAGGTTTTCTGAATATTGTTCCGTCGGACAAATGTGTTCCATAATGAACCAAATGTTAGTTTTGACTTTTGAATGGCCTGCAAGAGAAATGAGTATGCCATATACAGCATGATCTACGCACATGATAGAGAATGATGCATCAGATGCCCCTGTTTTACTCCAAGTAGCAGCCGTTGTCCAATAAATGACGCTTCCTTTCTGTATGAAACATAAAGCACTTCGTACCACCTACTGTACTGAGATAGTGTGGTACATTCAGCAGTGACACGAAGCATTAGCTTTGAAAGAATTCCAGACAGAAGACAGAGAGTTCATCCATCAGGTTACGTACAATTTTCCTTGAGTTCAGACTTGAGATTGCTTTCCCTGAATGAACAACTTGGGAGATTTGTCGTGCATGTGAGCTCTCTCTCTCTCGGCACCTGGCATGTTTGGAAGCAAAGTTTATCAAAGACCAAAGCTTCAAAGCCTTGGCGACTGGCATGATTCAGGAAACACTCATTGACTAGCCTGCGCCGCAGGGGCGGAGCTTAGTTGTGACCAAGGTGGTGGGGCTCCCTATACAGCATTCAGGTGCCATGTGGCACCTGGAGCACTCGGCCCAACATGCCCATCAAAGCAAAACAGTGCGCAGCCCAGCTAGCAGGCCGACGAAGCAATTTGTTCCAGTCACCTAAACCGAATGTTCCAGCCACCTAAACCAAATGTTCCAGCCATGTGAACGAAATCCGATAAACACAACAAATTGTTCCGGTCATCTCGGAGAAGCTCTTGCCAGCGTCCATCGCGGCGGGGCGTGGCGAGGCATGCGGGGGCGATGACAGCGGCTGCTGCGTGGCGTGGGGCGGGCTCGGCGGCCGGGCGGTGCGGGGCTAGCGCGGCTCGGGCGCAGGCGCGGCGATGGCGGGCGGCGGCCAGGCGGGCAGGGCGCGGGCGGGTGCGGCGGTGGCGGCCAGGAAGGGCGCAGGCAGGAGGGGCGGTGCACCTCGTGAGGCGCGGCGGCCGGCGGGCGCAGGCGGCTGCGGCGTGGCGTGGGGCGGACGCGGCGCAGGCACGGCGCGGGGTGGGCGCGGCGGCAGCGGGCGGCGGCCAGGTGGGCAGGGCGCAGGCGGGTGTGGTGGTGGCGGCCAGGCAGGGCGCGGTGGCAGCTCGAGCAGGCGTGTGTCGGCCGGCGAACGGAACGAGGAAGAAGAAGGAAGAAGGAGCGTGCCCATTAGATTTTTATTTGCACGAATCTCAAACACTGTGTGTCCCAACGGCTCTTGGCGCTCGAGTGCTGTATAAGAAATTCTAAGGTGGGACGTGGCCTCCTCTGGCCCAAGAAAAATGCTCGATTTGACCATGTAATTGCATCAGTCTAGAACCCGGCTCACTAACCTGCTACCTCTCCAACCCAGTCTCGCGGCCCATGCCTCCTCCTAAAAGTGGCTGAAGCAGTGCCACTGCTGCATTGCGTCCTATTTTCTACTTTTCTGGTGCCATGCTGTTGCTTCGAAGCGATTGCCAGGAATGGCTACATATACATGCATCGCCTCCTCTGATCTCGCATCCAAAACAGCAATCTCTTCTCTTTCACTCCCACTGAGCAGCAAGCAGCAGTGATATGAGTATAATACATAAGATTGGACTCATTTTAGGAACCACATCATTCTAGATTGTTATCATGAGCATGAACCTTCAGAGAGGGAGAGGTTTTGTGAATATTGTTCCTTCGGACAAATGTGTTCCATAATGAACCAAATGTTAGTTTTGACTTTTGAGTGGCCTCCAAGAGATATGAGTATGCCATATACAGCATGATATACGCACATGACAGAGAATGATGCATCAGATGCCCCTGTTTTACTCCAAGTAGCAACCGTGGTCCAATAAATGACGCTTCCTTTCTGCATGAAATATAAAGCACTTCGTACCACCTACTGTACTGAGATAGTGTCATACATTCAGCAGTGACACGAAGCATTAGCTTTGAAAGAATTCCAGAACAAAGCCAACGAGAGTTCATCCATCAGGTTACGTACAATTTTTCTTGAGTTCAGATTTGATATTGCTTTCCTGAATGAACAAGTTGGGAGATTTGTCTCTGAACTTTGTCGTGCATGTGAGCTCTCTCTCTCTCTCTCTCTCTCTCTCTCTCTCTCTCTCTCTCTCTCTCTCTCTCTCTCCCTCTCTCTCCTCTCTCTCTCTCTCTCTCTCTCTCTCTCTCTCTCTCTCTCTCTCTCTCTCTCCTCTCTCTCTCTCTCTCTCTCTCTCTGTGTGTGTGTGTGTGTGTGTGTGTGCACCTGGCATGCTTGGAAGCAAAGTTTATCGACGGTCAAAGCTTCAAAGCCTTGGCAATTGGCATGATTCAGAAAACACTATTTGACCGGCCTGCGCCGCAGGGCGGAGCTCTGTTTGGGTGTTGCGGTATTTACAAACCATGGTATTCAAAAACTACAGTTTTGGTTAGCACACCCAAAAAGTACTACGGTTTTTAGATACCATTGTTTTCTTATGTTTTAAACGAAACCGGTAGTGTGTTGGTAACCTCAGTATATTTCACTGTCTTTGTGTTCATTACCTTGCTAAGCTGATAGGAAGCCAATTCACGGCATGGTACCAACGAAAGTATTATCTTAAATATCTTTATGCACTTCATACCGTTTGTTTTGCCTTGCCTTTTCATCATCCACTATTTTTTCTCCGGCTTGCACGGCAATTATGTGAGATGTCTTTTGAGATAACCGGGAGGAAAATATCTTATAAAACTATGCATGAATAGTCACCAGCAAGTATAAACTATATTTCGATTAAATGCATTGGAAAGCATTGCATACGTACGTGCAAAAAAGCAACCGGAGCACTTGAGAGATGACCAGCACGGCAGCACGTACGCATCAACATTTCTCAGTTTTAGAAAAAGAGGTAGATAGTGGGTTTTTAGAAACTCTAAAAATACCATTGTATTGATGATACTTTGGCTTTCAAAACTGCAGTAAATTTGACACCCAAACAGCCTGGAGTTTTCAATACTACGGCTCTGTTTTGGTGTTGCGGTATTTACAAACCATAGTATTCACAAACTACAGTTTTGGTTAGCACACCCAAAAAATACTACGGTTTTTAGATACCATTGTTTTCTTATGTTTTAACAAAACCGGTAGTGTGTTTGGTAACCTCAGTACATTTCACTGTCTTTGTGTTCATTACCTTGCTAAGCTGATAGGAAGCCAATTCACGGCACGGTACCAACGAACGTATTATCTTAAATATCTTTATGCACTTCATACCGTTTGTTTTGCCTTGTCTTTTCATCATCCAATATTTTTTCTCCGGCTTGCACGGCAATTATGTGAGATGTCTTTTGAGATAACTGGAAGGAAAATATCTTATAAAACTATGCATGAATAGTCACCAGCAAGTATAAACTATATTTTCATTAAATGCATTGGAAAGCATTGCATACGTACGTGCAAAAAAGCAACCGGAGCACTTGTGAGATGACCAGCACGGCAGCACGTACGCATCAACATTTCTCAGTTTTAGAAAAAAGAGGTAGAGAGTCGATTTTTAGAAACTCTAAAAATACCATGGTATTGACGATACTTTGATTTTCAAAACTGCAGTAAATTTGACACCCAAACAGCCTGGAGTCCAATACTACTGTTTTTTTCACGAAACCATGGTTTGGCCTGAAAACTACAAAAATACTTTGTATCCAAACAGGCCTAAGTTGTGACCAAGGTGGGACGTGGCCCCCTCTGGCCCAAGAAAAAAGCTCGAGTTCACCATATAATTGGCATCAGTCCAAAACTCGGCGCACTAGCCTGCTACCTCTCCAACCCAGTCTCGCAGCCCATGCCTCCCCCTAAAAGTGGCCGAAGCACTGCCGCTGCTGTATTGCGCCGTATTTTCTACATTTTTGGTGCCATGTCGTTGCTTCAAAGCGATTGCCAAATGGCTACATATATACATGCATCGCCTCCTCTGATCTCGCATCCAAACCAGCAAGCAATCTCTTCTCCTTCACTCCCACTGAGCAGCAAGCAGCAGTGAGCTGCTATCACTGATCAGAGAGCAATGACTTCTTCTGTGACGAAGAAGATCTCGCTGTGGGTCGTGGTGGTCTTTCTCATGTGCGCATGGCTTGCCGAGGCTCGCCTCCACGGCGACTGGTCCATCGTTGGGTACGCCCCGGAGGACCTGGAGAGGCCTGACGGGCTGATCAAGCTGTTCGAGGAGTGGGTGGCCAAGTACCGGAAGGCGTACGCGTGCTTCGAGATGCTGCACCGGTTCGAGGTGTTCAAGGGCAACGTGGAGTACATTGACAAGAACAACAAGAACGTGAGCAGCAGCTACTGGCTGGGGCTGAACGAGTTCGCCGACCTCACGCACGACGAGTTCAAGGCTGGCCACCTCGGCTTCCGTCCGACGAGTTCACCCACGCGCAGCAACAGCAGCTTCAGGTACGGACAAGTGACGGAGGTGCCTAGGAAAACTATTTCGGAAATAAAAAAATTTCGGAGGTCACCGATAACATGAAATTTCAGGAATTTCGGAAATTTCGACGAACAAAATTTGAATTTTACAAAAAGTTTTGACATGATTTCACAACATATTGCCTCAAATCTATAAAACATCACGATTGCATACATAAACAACACAATTTAGACTCATGAAGGTGGTCAAGAATAAAATTGCATTGGTACTGTTCATTTCGAATTTCTTTCGGACCTCACCGGAAAAGGTGAAATATCGGATATTTTGGTGAAATTTCGCCGAAATTTTTTTCCTAGGGAGGTGCCCATGGCGGTGGACTGGCGTGAGAGGGGCGCTGTGACGGAGGTGAAGAACCAGGGGCAGTGCGGCAGCTCCTGGGCCTTCTCGGCGGTGGCGGCAGTGGAGGGCATCGACCAGATCGTGACGGGGAACCTGACGTCGCTGTCGGAGCAGGAGCTCATCGACTGCAGCACGGTCGACGGGAACAACGGCTGCAACAACGGCACTATGGAGTACGCCTTCAAGTACATCAACGGTAGCGGCGGCCTGCACACGGAGGAGGCTTACCCGTACCTCATGAAGAAGGGCGACTGCAGCCAGCACAAGTCCGGCTGCGACGACTACACGGTGGTGGTGACCATCTCCGGGTACAAGTACGTGCCGGAAAACAACGAGACGGAGCTGATCATGGCGCTCGCAAACCAGCCCGTCAGCGTCGCCATCGATGCCTCCAACAGGCGCTTCCAGTTCTACAGGGGTGGCGTCTTCGACGGGAATGCGGCACGGAGCTTAACCACGGCGTAGCCGCTGTCGGCTACGGGGCGGACTACATCATCGTCAAGAACTCGTGGGGCCCGCACTGGGGCGAGAAGGGCTACATCCGCATGAAGAGGGGCACCGGCAAGGAGGGACTCTGCGGCATCAACAAGATGGCGTCCTACCCAACCAAGGACTACTGATGATATTTGCGACCTTGAATTCTCTTCTGTCAGAATAAACTTGTGCGTGTGTTGTTCACATTCAGTTTTTCACGTAGGGGATGCGGTGAGTCGTCCACTGCTCCCGAGTCTTATCTAAGCCTGACGCACGTTGTGTTCGTGCGGGGCGTGGAGTCGTTGCGTTGATTGCGTCATGCGCGTCATGGGCGGTGATCGCTGCATGGTGCGTCATGGCGCGGCATGCTCGGACTCGAGCATGCCGCGCGTTGAGGGAGGCCGAGTCCTCCCTTATAAATATGAAAAGAAAACCGAAAAATGCTGCCACTTCGCAGCACCAAATCCCAGTGTGAAATCCTCTGTTCTTGAGTCCAGTTTAATCATGCCGAGGGAATACTGACATCTTCCATCGCGATCATGTCAAATTTAGTCTCTTTTTTCTTTTTATATATATTCGATGTGTTCTTCGATCTCCAGCACGAGAGGAGAGGAGAGAAATCAAGGCACAAAATCGATGTCTGTGTCTTTCTTCTCTTCATTCAGTTTGAACTGGTGAATGGAATAAAACTCTAAAGTTTCCGATACATTGCCGATCAGCTTGTTCGACTTCGATCATGAATTCGACAACTAGTTCCTTGTCGCTGCTACTTAATTTGTTCTTCGTCGAGTAGGATATGTAAAAACCAACACATTCGGAGGAGAAATAGAAACACCTGTGTGTGTGTGGCCTTGTCCCGAACAGATCAGATGAAGTGCGAGAGCTTCTCTGTCACTGCTAGCGAAACTGACGATGATTTTTGGCAGGAGAAATGCCATGTCTACTTAAACCAGTTACAAAATTTCCACAAACAGCTGATGTGGCACCGCGTCGTTGGTTGCCACAATCGCTGCTCCTTCATTTAAGCAAAACCTGACCTATCATTGATTGCCACATCAGCAAGCGCGTAAATTTGCGTAAAACCTTTAAGTAACTGTAGCATTGCTCTTTTGGCAGGTCACGACCAAAAGTAGGGATGGAAATCACATGAAAAACCTTACTGAGTAATTAACAAAATGGCCTTACGCGATTGATCGAGCATTTAGAGAGCGTTATGCAGCACATGATCTTATATGTCTAGTAAGCACATATCTCAGGCTTTTC
>JAAXCT010002588.1:0-65076 GCA_012490785.1 Eragrostis nindensis | reverse complement strand
GGAAGCCAAATATAGAGGCAAAATATAAAAAACACAGAAGCCAAATATAAACCCCACCCAAAATGTACTTGTGTTTTGCTATCACATAATGCCTTTCACACTAAATAATATGTTCCTAACTGTAAGTTGGACATGCATCCCTTCTTACAGAATAATCAATAGAACTACGAAATGACATCAAGCGAGGCCAAGCCTACAGAGGCAGCAAACAACAAGTTCAAGAACAATTTATGAAACTGAACTTCGCTTTTATGCCACTTATAGGTAGGGTAAGGAGAAAATATCAGACATTGTGACAAAAATGACAAGGAAACTGGAAATCCCACAGGTAAACAGTTAAGCAGTGGAAACTGCAAGAACAAATCTAGTCTCAAAAGATTCAAATTTAAATTTAGCAGACTAAATTTATGTGGAAAACTGTGAAACTGGCCTGAAAAATCAAAAGGTGCAATTGAATAATTTAAACCATCTGTTAAGTTGAACCAATACCAACATGGTCCAGGAGTTTTTGCAACAATTTTGTAAATCTGGAGGATCCAGGTAGCAGTATAATGTAAAATATGTAAAGAAACCATTATAAGTACACGCTTCTCTAAATCATAAAAATTGCTTACCTCAGTCTGACTTATTAGTCCGTTGTAAGACTCATATGGCATTTCAACAGTAGAAAACTCGAATGGATATGTCTTCCTTTCATAAATTTCACCAGGAACATCTAACTCACGTACTGCAAATACAATCAGAGAATCTCAAGTCACATATAGCTTCTCACAAAATAATAATATGAATGCCAAGCTAGTATCTGTAGCAAGAACTGGATCAACACTAGAATGAAAGGCATTTAGAAAGTGTGTTAAGCTTAAGTACAAGTCTAGGCATGGTGATTTGGTCTTACACCAACAGCACAAAGAATTTCATTGTGTTTATTAACTAATATCATGAGGCTACTGCTGAATAGTTTTCATTTTTTTTTCCGCTTGTCTTACGTATATATCCTTAAAGCCTTCACAGAGCTTCACTTTTATTTTTCCTAACATAACTCAATCGTACACTATATCCTTAAAATCATACCATTAGAAAAATATATTCGCAATTTCATAGGATTCTGGATTGTATCCAGTATCCACATATCAGCACCTCCTAAAAGGTATCATGAAGAGAAACTAAGGATGATAAGAAGGTTCAGCAGCAGTATAATGCTTTTGCCTAATAATTACAAATTAGGCTACGTTCCTTCCCAGATATCAGATATTTATAACATGAACGAAAAAGATCATAAGACATCCAGAGGATCACACAATATAACACAAGAGTTATTGGCATCCCATGCATCAGAAACTCACCTAAGGAAGTGAAGTCATAGAAGTTCCCTCGGTCAAAATATAGCTCTGTAAAAGAATTGGCCACCAGTTATATTTATAAGAACCTAGAAGGGCCCAAAGTACTAAAATAGTAGAGGAAAGAAAATAATAAGTGTCTACTTACTCCTAAAAAAACAAAAACGTTAAGTACTTTACCCAAGAAAGAAACCATACACACAACCTGAGGGTGGCAAGTACTGCAAAATAATTCTAGCACAATTGAAAATGCAATTTGCCAAATAAATATCATTGTACACATGCCAAACTTGCAGATTTTGTAAGAAATAGTTGGAGACAGCACAAATCTCAGAGCAACATAGAAAAATGGAATATATCCTACTGGCAGAAATCTCGGTGTCAAGAAATCATCCAAACAAGTAGTATTTTAGGATCACAACAAATAAAATAAATCCATAACACAACAACCTTAGTAGCATATAACTGAGTGTGACGATAACATCTTTGAAGCAAGTGTTGTCATTAACTTGCAGCAGGATTTGACAAGACAAGCAGCAACAGGGGCAAACAACATACCTATTTGGCCCAGCAACTCAATCTTGACACCCATGTTTTCAATCCTTTTACCCGGACTGGTGCTATAGATACCTGACCACCATTTTAGCTGAGCTCAATACTAGGGCCAAGTAAGGTACAAGAGAATAATCACACAAGGAAATAGTACCTCTCCAGATATTGTTTCCAGGCTCTGAAAAACAGGAACCATTGTAGTCTTCCCATTGTCCTTCTTGACTGAAACCTGTGAATTGACAATGGAAGGAACTAACCATCTGTAAGCTACAAGCCGAACTCGTGCCTGAACTGAAAACAGTATGAATATGGGGATATCAACAACTGTACCTGCTTCCTCGTCCTTGCATCAGCGAACGTGATCGAGATGTCACATGGTGGCTTGAATGCTCCAATGATATAATTCTGGATACATACACCCAAACAGCTCCATTATGATAATGCAGAGTCACACAACAAATCAGATGCAGCGTATCAACATTGGAAGATAGATTAAGATTTAAATCGGTTCATGCCGATGTCACTACCAATCTGAAAATTACTTGGTCGCTAGAAAGATCATATACAGTTTCATTATGTACAACAAGTCAACACGCACTCTAGTTTATTATGGCATCTTGGTCAGAGATGAACTATCAGCCAAAATGGTGATGTGAACCAAATTGGTGCCACCAAAATTAGTGTGCAGACACCAATCCTCAGAAATCTGTTACCCTGCTAGAACACAATTAAAGACTCCAGACCAAAACTGATTAGGTCCCCTGCTGCCCGAAGCTGGCCCCTGGGTCCAACTAAGATCAAATTTGGCAAACATCAAGGAACCATAATCCAGTGACAAGCAGAGAACTACATTGGCACCAAGAATTCGATCGGGGCAGCCGTAATCGCGGAATCAGAGCACCAAGCATCAGAACCCCAGAAACCTGGGCGCCGCCCACAGGCTGCTCCAGCAACTAGCCACTAGGTTGGGCTGACCTTTCAAGGGCGAGACGGTGGTGGCTCCGATCACCCGCTGGACCGTGCGCGGGTTGCGCTGGCCCAGTGGGGTCAGATTCGCGGCTCGAGGGGGCGTAGGTTTGTCAGGGCAGAGTACTGGGAGGAGGGGGAAGCGAGAGGGAGGGGGGGAAGGAAGCTGCTGCTAACCATGGCGGCGCCTGCGGCGAGGAGGCGGCGGCCGGCGAGGCGGGAGGCGGCGGCGCTGACCGTCCGACGTAGCCGGGAGATCGAGATCGGGCGCCGCAGAGGAACTGACTGGTGGGCTTCTCTCTTTCTCTGTTGTTTTCTCTGTTTACACGCGGGAGGGGCTGACTCGCGGGCCCGGATTTCTTACATTTCCGGCTGGGGCAAACAGCATTGCGCCGCGTACCTTTGGCTTTTGCACGTCTTGAAGTGGCAGATGAACTTAGGGCTGGAAAAAAAGCTCGAGGCTCGCGAGCCAGCTCGGCTCGATCTTAATTTTGGCTCGGCTCGGCTCGGCTCGGTCTTCCTAATGAACCAAGCCGAGCCTCTAAAATAGCTCGTTTGTTAACGAGCCAGCTCGTGAGCTGCTCGCGAACAGTTCGATTAGCTCGATAGGCTCGATCATATAGAAATGTCAACTTTAATTCTCTAATAAGATGATAGTTTTATGTTGGGTGAAACTCAATTTATCATCTAAAAAATAAACCAAGTGCAATATAGATAAAAATCATGTTAAATGTTGAACCATCTTTTTATTTTCATTTATTTTTCATCTTTACTGACTTAGATTGATATTTTTTCTACAATATTGTGTTATATTATGATTTTTGTGTTGTTGGCACATGTACTATTTAAAAACCACTTAAAATCACCTAAATTTTTGTCATAAAAGTTTTAACATACTTGGCTCGTGAGCCTAACGAGCCAGCTCGATCTTTCTAAATGAACCGAGCCGAGCTTCTATTTTAGCTCGTTATCTTAATGAGCCGAGCCGAGCCAGCTCGTTATCAGAACGAGCTTTAATGAGCTGAGCCTTAACGAGCCGAGCCGGCTCGTTATCCAGCCCTAGATGAACTGATTGGAAGTGGTAGGCAAATCCATCTGCTTACTTCGAGAGTTGAAACTCTGACAACGCTAAAAGTAGACCTATCAGCACAATGTCTTGGATCTATCAAAAACATATGTAGTTCAGGTCTTTAAAGGATTCTAGGTAAGCGTAACTGTAAGTGACACGAACGGCGCTTGATCAGGACTAAGCCCTTGAATCATAGCTATCTACCATACACTCATATCTGCACATTACAGCGCCATCAATCATGTTTGAACACAGAAACATCATATGACAACTCAATTAACAAAGTACTTGGCGGACGAGATATGGATACAAACTAGGCGTCACGATGAATGGATCCATACTGTAAACCATGAAACAATTTACAAAGCCCAAAATGTTCATCCAAGGTTTCCTATGAAAAACATAAGAAGTTCATCATTATAAGAGGAAAATTAATATGTATTGTTTATCTTTTTGTGTTGTATCTTCCATTCTTACTCTAAAATCATGTTATGTGTTCTATTTTCTTTTAAAAAAAATGAAGCATGTTCAAAATGCTAGAATGTTGATGGAAGAACAATAGATAAGAATAAGCAGAAGGAGCATGACGAAAAATTATGAAAAAAGATGGGAGTTCTGTATTATTAAAATTGCATAGAAAGCATCAATTTTATCTAATTTTTGGTTTAATAAAAGATGCAAACATGTTGTGATTTACATAATCTATAAGTATTCAATAGAGTAACAAGAAAATATCATCACACACTTAAATTGTCAGACTCAGTGAGAAATTCTTACGAATAATTTCGCCTATTTTAGAAATATTATAAATAATAAAAATTAATAAACTATGTTTATAATCTTAGAGTAAGGTAAAAATAATTCAAATAATTTAACAAGTCTAGCTGCGCAAATGCGCGGACAGGCAACTAATTTTCATAAACCCAACAAACATTTCGCACGTATCCTACTTCTTAGGCCCTCTCGAGCTCTTAATGTCGGCATCCTCAATGACATGCTCGTGAACGGCGGACGCTGCTTCTCTTATTATAGGAAAGAAATGTGCGCGATAAAGGACTATGGAAGGATTTTTTTTAAAATCTTTTCAAGAGACCAGACTCAGAGTAATTTTTTTCTTTTTGAGAAAAGAATTAGTAGGAAATAATTTTATTATTTTCGAGAAATAGGACTAGGAAATTGTTGCCTGCCACTTCGATTGACAGTTCACATAAAGGCCTAAAACTTGGTTCAATTGGATTTATTTGTCTGAGAAGTGGGAACTGCCTTGGGTAGGCCGTACATCACATAAGCATAAAGAGAATAGACGGGAGGGTGCTCTGTTATAAGGTATTCAGATTCATAATCTATTATTATATATATAATTGAGCAACAAAAGAAGCCACCACGTTCGCTCTGAAGGCCAAGAAATTCCCACGTTAATCGGAAAAAATAAGAAATTCCCACGTTAATCGGAGAAAATAAGAAGAGAAAATTACCCAACACTGCCATTATGAAAAATTAGTCACAAACCCCCTATAAATATTTATAAAATAACTAAATTCGGAATAATAAAAAATAGCCAAAATACCCCCTCACACCTATTTCTAAATTACCCACCATGCCATTACAAGCCAAAAAATAGCTAAATTCGGAATAATAAAAAGTCAAAAATACCCCTAACACTTATTTGTAAATTATCCACCATGTCATTATGAGTCAAAAATAGCTAAATTCGAAATAATAAAAAATAGTCAAAAATACCCCTCACACCTATTTGTAAATTACCCACGATGCCATTATGAGTCAAAAAATAGCTAAATTCATAATAATAAAAAATAACCCAAAATACCTCTCGCACCTATTTCTAATTACGCACCATGCCATTATAAGTCCAAAAAATAACTAAATTCAGATTATAAAAGATAACTTAAAATATCCATAATTCTTATTTCTACGCCATATCATTATAAGTCTAAAATAGCTATATAATATGATATCTAAAATACATTTTTTCTATTTCTAAACACATTGTTATAAAAAACTAACATATGTCTAGCTAGCATTGCAAATTTTCTCATTTTCAGTATGACACATCTTTTTCAAAAGATTTATTTGTAGCACGACACATTTTTTATACCATGAAATATGTTATTTTTTTGTATGACACGTTTGGACCGACCTCACTTCTAAAAAAAAATTAGGTCTCTTTGAGCAGTATGTGACATTCTAAAATAGAAAATCAAAAAAATAATTATGGAGAAATTCGTGCATCTTAAAAGGTAAGATGCCATTTAAAGTTTCGAAATATACTCACATGTATTATGCAATTGACAAGGTAATATATATAACTTAAGTACCATGAGTTCATATCGTATTGTACCCCTGATTCATCTGTTATTCTAACACACTTACACCATACTTACCCGCTCAGTACGGGTTCACAATTACCTTGCTAGCCAGTTGTCACAATATTTATTTTTACATGCTACTTATATTAACCTGGAAGTTGTATAGATGACCAACACACGATATACTCCTATTGGATTTGTTGGATCCTATAATTGGATCAAGCTCCAATTAGATATTATTAACTAAACATATATTATAATAAATTTTGTGCGTGGCTATGTGACAGGAAATGAATTCAATAGAATTGAAGTTTGATCCCTCAATTGGATCTCACACTCCAATTGAGGGATGGTGACAAAATTTTCAATTTGTTTCTATCATTTTATCAATATAGAATATAAAATAAATAATAAAAATAAACTATATTAAACTTTTACAATAATAAAAAACTTGAAAATAGTATAATAAATCTAGCCGAGCAAATGCGCGGGCAACCATACTAGTTTAAATTATACTTGTGGCAGAAACTTGTACCCAATTTTTTTTCACCAGTCATTTCTTTTTTTTTTTTTGCGAGGTTCACCAGTCATTTCTTGACTCTTCCATGTGCTGCCTTGAGAAGCTCTGTCAACACCGAGAAGCTGCCCGCCACCAAAGTCTTGAACCCCTCGGTCGCCATGACGGCGTCAAGAATTTCAGGTGACCCTCCAGTGATGAACTCCACACACTTGGCTTTGAGCTGCGAGCACCCGTGCCGCTCAGCCAGAGCCAGCGTTGTTGCCACGGCGGCAGCGTCCAAGCCGAGGGCGATCCTGCGTTCGCAGATCACCTTCAGCCTATGTAGCCCATACCTGTCAGCTGCTACAAGCAGGTGCTGAGCCATGACTGTCGCTGTTTCCTGGTCCTCGTCAAGCTCTGGCACCGTGTCGGTGTAGATGAAGCCAAGCATGGCCTTGAACACCGCAGCTTCCATTTCCTTGACTTCGACAGACTTGGAAGCCGTTTCCTTCATCTCGCCGAAGAATTCGGCCATAAAAACGGGGGACCTTGCCGCTAGCACAATCTTATGGGCAGCAAAGGACTCGCCTGACACGGTGAACGTTGCGTCTGCTCCAGCTTTTGTCTCCAGAGAAAGTCACCGAGGTGTTGGTGCAGGTTAGAAGATGGCACGGGAATTGCTTCTAGATCATCGAACACGGTGATGGGGCATTCCATGGTCAGATCAGTATAGTTCTTGATGTAACCCTTTGATTCTGCCTCGTACCGACTCATGATGACAAATGTTTTAGATGAATCTGACGGCCGCTGAAAAGATTTGGATCTGCTGGCCTTCTCAGCTGAAGGCAGAAGGGTGCCGCTGCCGCTTGGATCGACCAGCCGGCCGCTTTAGATTAGCTTACCTTGTTCGCACTGGTGCTGAGGAAGACGAGCTGAAGTGCGATATTGTATGAGTACGAGTACCAACCGTAGAAACGAATCTCCCACTCGTTGCCGTCGACCTCACATTTGGAACTGACGTGTACTTGGCGTCCTTGAGCGTTTCGTTGTAGTAGCCATCAATCCTGAGTAGGTGCACGGAGCGTTTGCCCTCCGAGAGGTGTCCCAGGTAAGTGCAGGCCAGAGCCGTGGACATGGTGGAAGCACTAATGGTTCCTTCGTGAGTTTCTCGCCGTGGTACGAATATTTACACAGCGTTGCACTTCAAAATTACTGCTTAGGTGGAGAGGAATGCATGCGATCGAATGACTGCTCGGAACCTGGAAACGAATTAATTAACGGAGTGAGCAGTGATATACTATGCACAAGGGATACCATCATCCGTCGCCCTGAAAAAAAAAAGGGCGATGGAACCCGGGTGTTTTGATACTTTCCAGCACCCGGGTGCTGGAATTGATTACAACACCCGAATTTTCTCCTATACAGAAATCAGGTGCTGGGTAGGGTGTCCAGCACCTGAATTCTCAACCCTTGGTTTTTTATCTGACAGTGCAGAAAAATCAGAGCTACACAATGAAGTTTAAAGACATAAACTTACAAATTCTTTAAGAATTTCGGTTTCAAAAATGTTTCACTCAATTGTCAAAAATATATGTGACAATCATATGATTCTGATTAGTTCAGAAGCTTTGCACAGAAAAAAATTATAATGTCAGCATAGCTTATCAACCAAAATTGAAACTATGAAACCACAAATAACATGAACAAAAATTTAACCGAATCAGAAAACTGCTGCACCATGTGCATATCTTGTTAATTCAACCTATTGCTTGAATTGAATAGCTTGATAATTCAAAAGAAAACAGATACAGTTTAAAATACACATATTACACCATGGATATACTATAACTGAGAACATATTACTATCAACATAAAAAGTTTTGAACAATTGCTGAGGGAACCAATTCAGTATAAAAATTCCACATCCAACATCGGCAGCATAATATTAGCCATGTGCTTCACCTTTTTGTTAATGTGGCTGAGAATTTCCATTACCTATTCAAACCCACAAAAAAAGGACAACAAAAGCACTGATAGTTAATCCACTTATGAAACTTATTGACAACAATATAATTTAATAAAATCAAAGAGTATTAATCCAAGAGCCTAGGAAGTAGGAACAAAAGCTTTGAAAAAAAAATGTCTAACAATCCATATTTCATCATTACAGTCAGATACTACTAAAGTGACAGTCTAAGTCACTAAATGACACTAGTGGCAAGATGTAATTACTTGTTAATCAACCTGTAACTTTTTGAAAAATTTCATCATTACAGTCAGTTACGACTAAAGTGACAGTCTGGGTACACTAAAATGACACCTGTGGCAAGATGTAATTACTTGTAAATCAATATGTAACTTTTGAAAGAGTGATTATTAATTTAGGATTAATTCTTATTCATGACTGGTGACAAGATAGTGCAGCAGGCAACAAAGATATTTCAGAGAAACAAAATAGACAAAGTACAATATTGCTAGCAGGTAACAAAGATAATTGTCGGAGACTTTAACTCTAGATAGAGAGGCAAGCAAGACTGCAGCATAATCAAGGTTGACCACCATGAATGTTGAACAAATTAGATGCAGGCATGACTGCAGCCAAATCAAGGCCAACATAGAAGAAAAATAAAACTGCATTTCAGAATGCATGACTTTAAATCTATGAATTACATCTGTTAGTTCAACTGAATAACACAGAGTTATGGTTGTAATAAAAGAAGATTAACAACAAATGATGCCGACAAAAGGACTAAACAAAATGAGGAAATTGTGGAATTGAGTGTTGAAGATTAAGCAAAAAACACAGAAGACGATGATAAGCAGCATTAGACATTACATATTGTTTTTTTCCTGGTTTTCTCCGAAATGCTCGAGCACATATGTTCTATGCAGAAATTTGAAATTACAAAACCAATATGAATGGAAGAGAGTTTCGAAAACATTTGGCCACAAAACAGGAATTAGACATGATACAATTTGAGTGTTTCAAGGCTCTGACACTCAAATACTACATATTCAGAGAAAAATCTAACGGGTGAGATAAAATAACACCCAAGGCACATATTTGATTTCTTCTCTTCTTCCATGTCAGATTTGAACATATGGAATATAAAACAGAATAGACTCTTGGACAATACGAAAACCATATGCCTAAGTCATTTGACAAAGTTACAGTTCAACGGAGCAGAAATTACGGTGGATGACAACTGTAACTTTAGCATCCAATAGGAGTAACATGGTAGAGAAAAATAAAAACACTAATGTTCTGTAATAGCATTGACCAGCACCCGATACAATGGCCCATCATGAACACTCTGAGATTTAATCAGAAAAATAGATATGTTAAAAATGAAAGAATGTAATTGGTCACTAGCCGGTAGGTATACCCAAAAGGCACTAATTCAGGAAAGAACAAGAACAAGGAACATATTGACGAGTCCGAAATAAACAATGATTGTGTAAATTAGCTACGCGGTAAACCATCTACACAACCAACTACTGGTTCTAACCAAATTGGAATACAGGGAAAGAACAAATTATTAAACTAGGCAAAAAGGTCATTAAACACTACATCACTGTGGCATGCAAGCTGCTCAGAGTTGGGCATCGATCTACAAGAGCAGTTCAGCAAAAAGGAACTATTTATTTCTCTTACCGTGAGAGGAACAAAGAAAGAAAAGAGGCCACGAATTCCTAGGCAGGAATGAGGAATAGGCAAGATTCTTACTATCGTAGTCTGCATTGCAAAACCTGACCCGCTCTGCAGCAGGAACTGAAAGAAACCAAAGGAGCACAAGTGAATTTGACAAGCACCGGCCAAGACAAAGTACAACTTCTGTATTTCTACAAGAAATTTATATGAGGCAATGAGTAATGGTTAACCACGCACACCGACAAGTACTAATTAAGAGCTAGCTAATTCACCAAGCTGCACAATTAGCAACATTAGGATATAATCGGCTACAGAAACTAACATTCCAAAGGCTACATTCATTGATACATGGTTCAAACATATGGATTGCATTATGCGTACAAAGCATGATTAAGAACATACAAATTACATAAGTAATATTGAGTTCTCCGTCTTGCACCCAGCTCTCCCTGCTCTTCTATCACACAACAGAAATTCAGTTCTGATGCACACAAGCAAGCTGTATCACACAACCAACAACAGTTTCAGTTCAATGAGCAGAAATTCAGGAGCATGAACAGAAATTCAGGAGCTTCTACCACAAGACACGTCAGTTTTCAGTTCAACCCAAAATTCAGGTCACTTCAATGAAAATCAATGCACACAAGTAAGATTTCAGTTCACTTCAAAGAACAGCTCTGAACATTAAGGATGCAGACAAGCAAGCTACACACAAGCACTCATTTCGGGTGCACACAAGTCAGATTTTAGTTCGAACCAGAATTTAATTCAGATTTATACAACATGTATAAGCAGTCAGTAGCAGGCAGCAGCACATCGAGAGTTTTTTTGGCACTTGCATGTTTGTGAAACTCAAACAGGCAAGCATGCAGTCGCGTACCATGCCATGGACGAGTGGTAAACTGAACCACGCCATTGACGACGGGTTGGAGATGCAGGCAGGCAGGCAGCGCAAACAAGCACATGCTGAAGTGCGACGCGAGCAGTGAACACAAGTAGGCAGGAGAGTGCGACCTCAAGCGACGCAGGCGGGTGTGAGCAGGCAGGCAGCCACGAGCAGGCAAGCAGCGGCGCCAGCACAAGTCAGCGCGAGCCCACGAACAACGCGACCTCCAGCGGCGCCGCCGCGACCAACGCCGAGATCTGAAAATTTCCCCTCTTCTATCTCTCTGTCTCTCGCAAATCCGGCCAAATCGTTGACCTACGGCATTGCAAATCGTCACCGAGCACCAGCAGGAAGATGAAGAAGAAGCAAAATGCAAATGGAAATGACTCCAGCATTAGAATTTAGAATCATAACGCGTCGCATCGACAGGACGTAGACGCAAGACGAAACAAAGCGACTAACCGGAGAATCGCTGGAGGATCGCCGGCGAATCGCCTCCGGCGACCGGATGCCAAACCCTAGCCGGCAACTGAACAAATCGAAATGAGTAAGTGAAGGGGAACGAACAGGAGCGCGAGGCAAGATCCAAAACGTGCGGAGAAAACGAGGGCCCACACAGAAGCGGAAGCGCAGGCAAGATCCAGTGGCGAGCAAAAGCAGAGGCAAAAGGCATCGGACGAACAGGAACTCGGGTGCTGGCGTGGCCAGAAACACCCGGGGGAGCTTTAGCTTTCCCGAAAAAAAAAAGGGATACCATCCGTCGCCACTCGCCACTCCCCACTCGTCGGCTCCCGCGTCCACTTCGCCCGAAACGCTTGGGAATGCAATCGGTCACGAAGCTGTTCGGCTCCCTCTTCGTGGAAAAAGCCTTGCCGGCTGTGATCAACAGTCCCAGCACGACTTTGTTGGATCGTTGACTGGCAAAAGATTGTTGATTTCAGTATCTATAGAATTAGCTGATTACCCCGCGCGCGTTGATGCGGGAATTCGTAAGTGATTGCAGGACATAAGTAACATAAAAAATATTTAGATAATTTTGTAAAAGGATTGATAACTTTGAGTTAATAATGTTTTGGTCATACGAATGGAAAATTTGGTATCCTTTCTTGTATAAATTGTGTGCGATTTGACCCGAAAAAGTTATTAGTTGGGCAGGGCATGTTAGTAGATGTGGAAAATAAGGACCTTGATAAGCAAATATGTGGATCTAAAACTGCAAATAAGAAATCCGATAACAGTGAAATGGTTAGCTCACGTAAAAACAGCACAAACAGAGATGTGGAAAAGAAAGAAAGAAAAATTAAATGTCTATGGTAAGGTACTCATTCAGAGTGAAATTTAGCCAGGCAAAACTGGAATAATGCATGGACGCTAACTAAAGGAGTAATGATATGTATTGTGCAATTAATGCACTCTAATATTAGCTTATGTATTGTTTCTGATAATAGTAACAAAATATGGGATGGGGACAACTAAGCACATGGAAGCCGTTGATAAATAGAAGAGTCTATTGTAAGCATATGTGTTTTAGTAAAGAAAATATATAGAGAAATTAACAAAAAGTTACAAAGAAAATTGTGACATTTGGACTCGATGGGTTGTTCATGAGATTGTGCACTCAATTTATAACTGAAGAACCATGTTTTCTTGAAATGTTAAATATTCATTATAATAGGAATCGCTGCAATCATTTCCATTCAAAATAAAATTGCTAGCCCAATTAAGCTGATGCACAGGCTATTAATGGACTATTTTAAAGTAGAGAGGCATGCCATGAAGGATGAAGCAATATTATGCCATTTATATCAGGTTAGCCAAGTCTCTGTCATATGACTACATGTGTCGGGCAAAATGTTCGCGTCCTATTCAAAAAAGGGCAACAGAATTTAAATGTGATGAAGTACAACTACACTTCACTGAGAAACAGGGAAAGTTTTCAAACAATATGCTTGATTAAGTGATTCAATTAATATGGAAATATACACACAGGTAATTCTGAAAATATTGATAAACTTTGATGGATTAAATTTGTATTTTGTACGCCTCCATTTGAGAAACTATTTTGGGGACAGATTAATTATTATGTGGGATGCGGGCACATAGCAACAGCAGCAAAATGGACTGGACTACCGATGAGGAGGTCCGTATCTTCTTCCTAGCTCAAGATTTTGCTCCTTCAGGTACTCGATTTCAGCACAGCAAGAAGAGGAGTTTGAGATGCCGATGTACGTGGTGTGAGAAGAGGGATTGGAGCAGCACCCATGCGTGGCCAGCGGATCGGAGGCAACTTTTTGGACTTTAGGAGACGAGTAGGTCGGCTTAGGAGAGCACGGCGTAGAGATTAACACGAGTTATTTAACAATGAAACTATCGATTTTTTTTTTTTTTTGCGATGCTGGCGTTTGGACGTACAGAGGTATTTAATTATCCTAGAGTTCAATGGGAGTGTGCAAGTGGGATTCTCTCTTTCTTCTTTGTTCGATGATAAATTTACAAATTAAAGTCAACAAAGAAATTATAGACAGCAGCCAAGATGATTGGGCTCTCATACTATGTTGTTGTGTACAGTTGATGACAGGAGCGAAACAACTGTTTAGCTGCAGCGCTGGGTGGTTGCTTCACCATTGTGACTGTTCCTGGTCTGAAAAATTACATAACAGCTAGAGAAGCTAATCAGCCGTGCAGGCACGCAAGACCGGAGGCCATGGAAGCTTGCACGTATAAGGCCGCTCTCCATAGAAGTCGTCACGGCCGGTCACGTCCTCCACCTCCAGCGTCTCGACGTTGATGCACATCTGCTTCTTCTTCAACCGAGGTCCCTGAGACACGACGATCATCGGCGTGCCTCCGATCCATGTAGCTGGACAGAGATGGAGGCGCTTACGGACGCCCCGGACCTTATCCCCACGACGACCTGGGGTCATCTCTGTCGCACTGATGATCTGCTCCAGCGCCAACTCCATGCCGTGGCCGCCGTGCGTTCTCGCAAAGACCTTGACGCTGCCGTCTTTGTCGGTGAAGACGAATCGGTCGCGGCCGTCGGCATGGCCACTCGTTACAGCTAGGCTGTGGTCGAAGTGGCCCTTCGTATCCCACTCCTCGATGTCCGGCAGCAGGAAGTAGGACACGTGGCCGCTGCGCCGGTCGATGGCGGCCATCGTCCTTCCTCCAGTGAAGCAGTACACGTAGGCATCCGTCGCCTCTTTCAACACCATACACGTGCCGTCGATGCCAGTTGTGCGCCATGACCCGTCCCAGCTGAGCACGCCGACGACGCGGCTGTCGAGCAGGCACAGCACCTTGAAGTTGGAGATGCCGATGCCGCCGCCGCCGTCGCCGTCGATGAGGAAGACGCAGCAGATGCGGTGCCCTTCGAACGCTGCTGCCGGAGAGATCCTGACGTGGCGCCGCGTCACGGGCTCGCACACCACCATGTCCCAGTAGTCTACTGATGCATATTTGTCGTTTCTGTCGACGCGGTGCAAGAGGAGGAGGCTTCCGCGGCTGCCCATGGCGTCCCAGACGAAGCGGGAGGCGTCGGCGTCCGGGAGGAAGTCGAGCGAGAAGTGGCGGCCGTCGATCATTGCCGTCGTCGTCGAGCTGGAGGAGACGAAGCTGGGAAGCGGCGGTGACTTGTCCTGGGGCTTCTTCAGCTGGCTGCTGTTGTAGTAGTTGCCGGCGACTGGTTGCGCGTGGTGGAGGGCGCTGATGCGGCGGAGGAAGCCGGCGTCCGCGACCACGCGGCGCCACCGCTTGCACACGGACGCTGCGCGGACGAGGTCCACGGGTGAGCCGACGCCGAGGAGGATGTGCTCAAGGAGCTCGTTGGGGAGGACGGCGAGCGTGTCCGTGGCAGGTTCATTGTTCTTCGTCCTCTTTTTCATTTGACCGGCGGCGCGGCGGGTATTTTGCCGGCGGCTGGCCATTGTTCTCGTTCTGCGACCCTAGAGGTGGCTGGTTGTGTTTGCTTTTATTTACCGACGGGGGATACGAAGCATTATGATCCGAGTCCAAGGGAACTGAGTAATAACTCGGAGTAGAAAGACGCAGGTAGTAGAGAGACGCAGGTTTTGACTCGGAAGCAGAGCGAACCAGCGTGAAGCCCAAGCGAAGCAGGTATCTCAACGGATTCTATATCGATCCGTGAGGAAAAAAATAATTAACGGCATCCTCCAGAGCATTCTCTATCCTCAGTTTTCATTGTAAATCTGAGACTTTTTAAAGGCTGGCACATGTCATGTCTACTCAAATTCATTGATAAGCCTCGTGCTCATTCATTCCCAATCTCATTCAGTCAAAATAAAAAAGGCCAATGTATGTGACTGTAGGCCCCATCATGGTAGATTCACAAAGTTAGAATGACAGACAATTTTATCGGGTCCTATCACCAACATGGGAGATTCATGGCACACTCTATGTATGGAGCTATTGGGCGCTGCTAATACGCGCGCGCCCGCAGCTCTTCGCGTGCATTCCATTCCGACAAGAAACCGACAGTCCGATTAACTGCTAGCTCCAATGGTCCCCGCACCCCAACCCGGTTCCAAGGCAAGCAGGCAAGCGTGCAGCCGCAAGCGCACATGCTGTGGGGCTCAGCGTGAAGTTTTTTATTCCATTCAACTCCAGTTAAGTATAACTTCTGTTCACATTTTCTCTTAAACTTTCGTTGGATCGTCTTCGTAAACTTACAATCAAACTTCCATTTAAACTATTAATCAAACTTATGGATCTCAAACTTATATTACAAAAACTTTCGTTGGATCGTCTTCTTAAACTTACAATGAAACTTCCATTTAAACTATTCTTTAAACTTATGATCAAACTTGTATCTACAAACTATTTTTAAAACTTCTCTTATGCAGCTTCCACACAAAACATGTGGGCCCCGCACTCACGTGCACCCTCACCTCACACCACCTTGTTCGTGTCGCATGCGAGTAAAAAAGTCAAGGGTGGAGCCCGCGCCTGCATGCGCATGCACCAGGGCGCTGGAGACCTCCGGCCCGTCCGCGAGACGTGATCCAACGCGCGGACGAGCGTGGAAGAGTCTTTTCGGGAGCTCTTTGGGTACCTCAAGGATAACTCAAAATGCCGCAGAAAATAAAATTTTTACTATGGTACTACTTGATTAAGAGAGTAGTTCTAACCAAAGATAATCTATCGAAGAGACAATGGAAAGAAAGATTGGAATGTTGTTCTTGTTATCTTCACGAGTCAGTTGATTGGCAGATTGCTAGCTTCATGAGAGTTGTGCAAGTTTCTTTCTTTAAGGGAAGAAGTTCATTTTACCACCCTAAGTATCTATGTAGTTCACTTAACCCCTAAACTAATTTTTGGTCTATTTTACTCCCTCAAACTATTTAGATTGTTCACTCCCTTATGAAATTTTTCTTTTTTGTATCTCTAGGCACACATCATGTTTGACCATAAACTTTTGTGAGATTATAGGTTAAAACATACCTTACGTTAGAAAAATGTTTGAAGAATTTTTTTTAACTTTTTTGTATGTGGAAAGTATGCAATACAAATTCGACATGTAAGATAGAATAATGCAAGAACATATTTATGAAAAAAATATGAAACAAATTTTCTAGAATAGAGCATGATGTCATCTACCATTCTACTACAAAATTTGAGTTTCAAATATAACCCGTACAAAGAGAAACAAAAAATAAAAATTTCATCTACCATTCTACACTCACAGGGGGTGATTTGAACCAATGTGGATAGTTCGGGGGAGTAAATCAGACTAAAAAATAGTTTAGAGGGTTAAGTGAACTATATAGATACTTGAGGGTAGTAAAATAGACTTCTTTCTTTAAGTGAACCCCTCCTTGTGATCCGTATGTTTTATGATTGGTTATTAGGGGTTGATGGAAAACTTCAATAAAAAAATTTTGGTTGGGCCTTGTACTATGTACCGGGGAATTTGGTTACATAAGAATCACTACAACAATTATGACTTTCTATGACATTTCGATTTAGTCACAGAAGGTCTGAAATTTGTTACAACTGACCTTCCATGACTCAACGGTGACTAAAATCACTTAGTCATAGAAGGTGCGTAGCTAAATACCTTCTGTGACATTTTCGCTATTTTTGTCATAATTTTATGACTGTTTGCAGAAATGTCATAATTGTTTAAGACACTTCAAAAATTGTCACAATCTGTTTATGACACTCATAAATATGTCATAGAATTGCATGACAATTGCGATTTTTGTCATTGCCTATTGGACCGGACCTGGCTGGTTTTTGGCCCGTTACTTTCGCGAGCCTTTTAACTTTCGGCCCATTAAATTCGCGAGCCTTTTAACTTTTGGCCCATTAATTTCGGAGGCCTTTTTACTTTCGGTCCATTAATTTTGCGAGCCTTTTAACTTTCGGCCCACTAATTTTGCAGGCCCTTTTAACTTTCGACCCATTAATTTCGCAGGCTTTTGATTTATGAGGCCCATTTTTTAATTTTGACCCATTTATTTATAAAGAAAATAACTTTTACACCTTTAATTTCCATCCCATTCTTCCAGGCCCAACACAATACAGCTAGGCCAAGCCCAATTACACAGAAAAATAGATTTAACTCACAAGTAAAAATATAGATTACAGCTTGCATACAGATAAGCCAAATAATGTCATCACAGTCATCGCTTGCATACTTATAAGCCAAATAATGTCATCGTACATACAGATCCCACATCCACAAGTCTCACATCACAACATCCATCACATACAGATCCAAATTCCACATTAGAATTAGACAAGCCAACTTGCTCGAAGTTGGTAGCACTCTATTCGCTGATGCTTTCTTCAAGTTAGTGAGAGCACTCCCCAAATGGCCAATGTCCAGCCCCACCACCCATCTCAAAAGTTAGTGAGAGCACTACCTTTGTTGAGTGCAAGCAGCCGATAAAGAAGGGCTTGAGTATCCGCTGATGCTTTCTTCAAGTTCTCCGCCTCTTCATTCTGCTTCTATGTCCTCCATTTGCTTACATGCATAAAAAACATAAACCGTAAGCTTCGATGATTTAGGCCAGCAAATCCTAGGATCATGAATGTAAATGGCAAATATAAATGGCAATTAACAGTAACTTATATCATTAATTGTACTACCCCATAAGGTATGCATGTTGTATGAACCAAGTGATGCACAGTGCTACTGCTCTACTATACGTAATTTTATCATGCATGCAGGATTAGCAATCCAAATCAAAGCAGTGTGAGTACTCACCATTTTGGCATTGTTCTTGGCAAACTTCTTCGTAATCCAGTGTAGACATTCTCACCATTTACGTTGTGTTGAGTGCATACTAGGATCTAGGGGTTCAACAGAAAACCATCTCTGCACTCCCACATGCGTCAGCTTCTTCACGCCCCTGGTATTACTGTTTCGGTTATGACACGAAGCCCTTTTTGTAACAGCCCAAATTTCAAATCGAAATCAAAATGGAATAAAAATCACTCAGATTTAAATTTTTTGTCTAAATCTTACCTTGACATGAAATTTTCAATATAAAATTAACTAAATAATTTGAAACTTTGTAGAATATGAGAATTTTGAAATATAAAACTTGTGCTCAAGTGATTGCCTTCATTTAAATACCACTAAAAATTTGAGCTTTTCAAATTTACAACAAATTAAAATAATTGTATGTTGAACCCTAGCAAATTCACCTTGAATTAAAAATCTTGAATTTTAAATTTTGCACAACTATCATCATATGCATTTTTGGATTTGCTGGTTTATTTGGAGTGTTGACTGAAGTTAATTTTCTTTCCCCAAATTTGAATTTCATTCAAATTTGAAGACCACCAAATCCCACAAAAGAATAAACCCTTTTCTTTCCCCTAAAGCCCTTGGGCCGACACCCCTAATCTTTCCCTCACCGGCCCAGCCCGCATCTCTCTCTCTCTCTCTTTCTTCTTTTCTCTCCTCCCTCGGCCCGTTGCAACCCACCACGGCCTGGGCCAAGCCAACCAGTCGGCCCACTCTCTTCTCCCAGTCCACCAGCCACACCGGCCCGCCTCACCTCTCCTCTCTCGCCGACAGGCGGGACCCGCCTGTCAGCGTCTTCCCCAACCTCCAGCTCGGCAGCCACCTCTGCGCCACGCCGCCGCCCTCCCTCACCACCTCTCTCTCTCTCCCCGGTCGCTTTCTCCGCCTCTGTAGCCACTCCGTCACTCGCGTCAGCAGGACACACTGCCCATACCCCTTCCTGTACCGCGCCCATGCCGCCGTACGCTCGAGGATAAGGTCGCCGCCGTCATCTTTGACCGGCTAGATGAGATCGCCGGCGTGGCCATGGATAAGGCAGCCCCGACCTTATCCCTTCGCCTCGGAGCGTTCCCCTCTGCTTATTTAAGCCGCCCCCTCTCCCTCTGCGCAGTCTCTCTCTCCTTTCCCCAAACCCTAGCTCAGGGGGCCGCCGCGCGCCATTGCCCTCCTCGCCGACGGCTTCCTACGCGACGAGTCCGACAACGCGAAGGCGTCGAACAGCTTCGCCTTGACCTCGCACTCCTCCCCGACCAACAAAATCTCGACGCGGAGCACTCCTTCCCCTTCCCCGCCAAGCGTCGCCGTCGAGCTCCGCCAAGCGCCGTCGCCAGCCCACCTCGCTCGCCATTGGCTTCGCACGACATCCGAGGTGAACTCCCCGTTTCCTCCTCTCTCTCCCGAGCCTCTCCCCTCTGTCTTTGGCGCACGGGATTGCTGGATCGGCGAGCTCCGGCGAGCCCCGGCCCTGCCGACGCCGCCGACCACCGCGCGCCGCCCCCTTCACCCTCCGCCGTCCGATCTCAAGCCGACGGCCTAGATTAGAACCACCCATACCCCTTCGTTCATTTAAATCCCAGCCGTCCATCTCCCATCCAACCGTCCAGATCGATCAGTCCACCATAAATCCCCGTGAACCACTCCCATGGACCCGGTCCATAGATCCATGGACCCGGTCCATATATTTCCATACAAAAATAAATCCCAAATCCCCTAGAAAATTCCCAGATCTGGCAATTTTACATATAAGCCCCTCTAGTTTATTCTATTTCTGTTTAGGTCCTAAAATTTTACAGAAACACCCCTATACTTTCCTATAATTATCTTTTAGTCCCTACCTTTTTGCACCAAGGTCCCTAAAGTTTCTCATAATTACATATAAGTCCCTAGAACTTTTCTGTTTTTACAGATAAGTCCCCAGAAACTTTGCTGTAATTACAATCACACCCTTAGAATCTTTAAACGCCCATGTCTTCTCCATCCTAGCTCCGTTTTGAGCGATTCTTGCGCTACGCGTTCGTAGCAACGCGTAGTACCTTTCGGTACTGCTTTTAGAGCTCCACACCGGATCTACAAGTCATCGATAGCCTAAATTTCCTGCTCATCTGATGAATCCTATCTCGGTAAATCAGTCAATGTCTACCTCGCATGGCGCTAGCCTTCTTTCACCTTTTAGTGCTGAACCTAACCAATATCGTTGTACCGTTCCACACCTATCAGTAGCAACCTCTTCTCATCGTGACCTAACCTCAACCTTAACCTAGCTCAGCTATCACTTAATCGAACCTAATCCCGTGCTGACCGTCAACTTCCGCCCAACCTATTTGAGTTATCGATCTTGTTTTTATGCGGTCTTTCATTGGTTTTGTTGGAGTTATTGTTCATTGCTCTTTAATTGCAGTCATGCATCCATACCAAGCATGATCATATGCACGTGTCACTGTCATATCAGCAACTCATACACGCTTATCATAATACCCTAAGAACTTATCCATAGCATGCTTTTATTCATATTTTATTCATGCACTCATACATATAAAATAACTTAGTAACCTTCCTTAAATAGATGGCATGTAGAGAGCGTAAATCAGAAAGTAACTAATCTTAATAACTTATGCATGTAAGTTCCTTAAACGCTTGCATACCTAACCTTGCATATAGGTCCATGCTTACATATCCTCGCAATGTGTAGTTCATATAATTAAACAATTGCTTGCATGTTCTTAATAACTACATCTAAGCATATAAGCTGCACATGTACATTATTATCTGCATGTAACCATAATAGATTTAAATAAATAATTTAGTTATGTTAATAAGCTCATCGATGCATGTAAAATGAAATACAATCTTTAAGCCATAGGTTGTATAACCCTTAATACATGCATGCATGCCTAGATTTATATACGCCTCTGCATCTGCACATCCTTTCCTCGAATGTTGGTCGTATCTACACACCCACTTATATACCGCAAGAGCACGGTGTACAGTTGTAGTCTTTTTCCCCTAGAAGAGTATTCCAAGGTTTAATCGAACCACAGAGACCTATGGGAATTAAGCAAAATCATCAGTAAAAAGTTAGCCAAGCTTTCTAATGAGCGTGAGCGTGGGTTTCATGAAAACAGGGTGTTGTGCCGATCGGCACAGGGGATGTGCCGGTCGGCACCAAGGTGAAGTTGTCCGAAATGTTGTCCGAAAAGCCTAGGAACAGATTAGATCATGGGGTAAGTTAGCCAAGTCTGCTAGTTGAGATCGTAACCAAAAAGCTTAACCGAATAGCATCATAAACGGGATTACTCAATTATTGATAACCGAAGATCGATAGGTCAAGACCCCTTTCTGACGAGCCCTGTCACGACCAATCGCCTTAGTCGGTAGCCTCTTCCTACTCTACACATCATCTCAAGGATCATCGCGTATGCATTAGCGGCTGTGGAGGTACAGAGACAACGTGCAATTATGGCGCATTACAAGATCCCGATATTACCTTAACCACAATGGAGATAGTGAGAGAACGAATCTTGTCACTTCTTTTTGCCACCACAATCAAGATAACATCTAATACTTAGTCGTCACTAAGCGTAGGAACAAACACATGTAAAGACCATAAAATCCAGGCAATCAATAATCAAAACCATTCATCAACATATTCAACCCTACTTTGATAATACATAGTGCAAGATACATCACCATCTAGTCGGCCTACCTTGATGGATCACCTCTTCAACACCAGTGGTTCTTGATCTAACAACTAGAGAACATGAAGAACGGGGCAAAGCCCCGGTGGCTCTAAACTTACTAGCTGTGTTGTCCCTCTGGTGGCGGATCCCGAAACCCTAGGCTTTTACAAGTTTATATAGGGCTGTACATCAGGAAGGAAAGGATTCTCGGGAAAAGAGTCCTTGTGCCGATCGGCACATGGGTTGTGCCGATCGGCACACCTCGTGTCCAGCTCGGTTTCCTCCCTAAGTCGGTTCCGAAGTCCTAGGTAGCTTCCATGTGGGCCTTCCAATCAGTTTTCTTCGAGATCAAGTCTTGTGTTGCTCTTTCAAATCTTCGAGTATCTTTTATCTCTTCGTGACGGATATCTCCCAAGATTGGCTCGGATAGCTTCCTTCTAGAATAAACTGAATGGTGGGCCAGCTTCAGTGGCCTTGGGGTCCCATGTGCCGGTCGGCACATGGCTGTGCCGATCGGCACAGTGGGCCTTTTCTACTGGTTCTCTTCTCTTCAGGTCCAGATCAGCCACAATGTCCAGAATGTCGTCCTTTTCATCTGTTTCTGTAATAAAGCTCCAGAACGACATATATACAAATATGGTGCTATTATCAAGGGTTAATGGCCTATAATGATGATATTTATGCTCTAAATAAGGCGCAGTTGGCATATAAAATGGTATGCTAGAAATCGCCAACATCGAACCACCCATGTTCTTAAATAGAAATAACTTAGATTTTTATATAATAGATATGCACGCAATCACCATCAATAAAGCATGTGCATCTCATCATCCTCACCTTAGAAGTTTCAGTAAATAAAGTTTCATGCAAAACCTTGCACCCCCGTTTCTTATAAGAGAAACTAAATAATTAATAGTTTGTCTAGGTGAACATGGCTCTTATAAGGCCATGAATATAGCATATAATAAATAATCTTTCATAAATAATGTGCACTACATAACCATAGTCATTTCTTGGAATTTTATTGATTCTTCTTATTGGTTCTTCTTATTGGAGTTAATTGGATTTTGTTGGTTCTTTTCGATCTTTATTTCTTTTACGGTAGTTGTTTATACGTAATGTTTTTATGCGATAGCTTATGCGACGCTTGAGGAAGAGCCAGAAGAATTCAAGGAAGATCTGGAAGATCCAAGATTCAAGGATGAGTTGAAGAATCCAAACCCGAAGACGAGTCAGAAGATACAAGCTTAAGAGGAGGACTCGAAGACATCAACTTCGACAGAAGAACTGAGGACTAAGAATCGGAAGATTAGGATAGCGTTTTCAGGCAAGCTCTACTTCTCCTTGACCATGATTGAACCTACTGTTTTCGCAATGCACCTATATGGCCTGTTCTCGTACTATGCATTACTTGTTATTTTACTGATTGTGTAGTTATTGCCCTACCTGCTTAACCAGTATTGATGCCACCTACTTAGGCATTAATATTTGGATCCTTGTTTATCCTTGATAAACCTGTCACCTTGATAACCCTAGGAAGGCTCCATCATTTCTATGATGGCACAATCACCTTGCTTCTAGAACTGCTTAGGACCCCGCAATGTTTCTACATTGCCACACGGTACTCATATTTTATGCTTTATAAATGTGTTAAATGAGTTTGGTGGTGTGCGTAATGTTGGGATTGGGAGTAGCACAACTGTGTTAGGTGATGATGTTGGTGACGGTGACGGGATGGGTTGGATTGCGGGCAAGGCCATTAGTAAGTGATTGATGGCATAATGGATTGTGTGATAGTCCCCTAGTGTGGGAGACATGGTGCTTGCCCGGCCACATAAGGACCGGTTCATTCAACTTTTAATAAGATGATTCTCGTACTACCACGGAACCTGTATGGGAAGGACTTACCCTACCTTCTTGGTACTCTTACATTGTCCATTTGGAGGCCAGTAGAGGCAACGGAAGCTCAGGAGCAAAACCGGGAAACGTACCCGTGGTTCGGTTGCGGAATCCTATCGTTTGTCGGGGAACCCGTTGTAGGTCACGGGAATGCCGCCTGTCCCAGTGTTTGTCACAGGATCCTGTAAATTATTACAGGAGCACGACGTACCTGTTATAGGTGTTGTGCCGTAGTGTGACATATCAAGTCACAGGCCCCTGAGTGAGATTCCGTGGTGGACTTGTGAGATTACTCGGAGAAGATGGACTAAGCGTTATGTTACTCTCCGATCAAGAGTGCATAGCCCGTGGGAAAAGATGTACAACCTCTGCAGAGTGTAAAATTCATCCGGATGGACGTTGTCACGGCATATGACGCATCTTTGTTGAGCTCGATATGATTAGCCACCTCTCATTCCTTGAAGTGTGAGTGAGCAGTAGTCTGCTCATGTTTTGGAAGTGATGGCAAGTGTGCCGGGTCGGTATAACCAATTGAGGTCAGAAGGCCCAACTAAAACTTGGGAACTGGCGGGAATGCTTCATACTCCCCCAGGGACAACCAACTAAAATATTGACAGTTACTTCTCTGTTTTATCTAAGAATTCCTTCACTTGCTTTAGTGAACCTTGCATAAAATCTGCTTGCTGCAAAATGAACCATACAGCCTGTTCCTTGCTAAGACCAAATATGCATGTATATATATATCCTTGTGTAGTGTAGGGCTTGCTGAGTACCTTATGTACTCACGTGTTTGAAATTGTTGGTTTAGAAGGAGAAGACTTCGTAGAGAACGACGACGAATTGGGTTTTCGGTTCTGCTTCTCAAGTTTGCTTGTGGCGTCGGGCCATGGTTTCCGCTGTCTGCTTCACCTTTAGTCGGTCGGATGGACTTGGATAGTTTTGAATTCTTGTCATACCGCCACTAAGGGTCTTATATCAGGTATCTTACTTATTTATCTATTCGAAGTATGCTTTTGATTATCATATCTGTGTTCTTGTGCGTATCAGCTACTGATCCAGGGACTGATACAGGATGCACAGTAGATTCCAGAAATGGGGTCTGACACTTTTCATCCCTTCGTTTACTATGCGAGATGTTCCTAGGCTATTATCCAAACAACTCTCAGAGTTAGCGATTGTAAATCTGAGATTGAAATCTTGTATTTTCATTTTGGAACTTAACAATATCTCAATTTTATAATTTTTTAGTTTAAAAGTATCATCATATCTTATTTATAATTCATAAATATTTCGTTATTGTTGACTCCCCTATTGATGACTCATCGCCCGTTCTTGATGACTCATCGCTCGTTCATGTTGATTCATCTTCGGTGATCTTCATCATCCATGTTGACTCATCTCCAGCGATGTTGACTCATCTCCGCCGATCTTGATCACCCATGTTGACTCATATCCGACGATCTTCATCATGATGACTCTTTTTTTTTTTCAATTTCTTCGACGTGGAGCGCTTGCGGCGCGATGGCAGGAGGAAGCCGGGAGGAGGAAGGAAGGAGGAGGGAGGAGGAAGAAGGTAGGAAGAAGAAAGTAGTCTAGCTATAAGAGAGGAATATGTGACCGCGTCTTGTCGTTGTTGCGGTTACCGCATGATAGTCGTTCGCTACGTACACACCGGGCCTTTCTTCGTGGATGCTGCCGCCGATGCCAGTGCTGGCGTCTCCCGTTATAGGATGGTATGTGTGCTCCATGTTCCATTGCACACGTACAGCTATCGTCGGCCAACGAGCGTGGTTCGTGGAAGGCAGTTAGCATCGACTGGAAGAGCATGTATTGCATGGACAGGAGAACCGCCGAGTTCTCGACGTCCAAGCTACCAGCTGGCTCGGAGGACTCACTGCTAGAATCGAAGGAGTTGCCGAGTGCCACGACCTTTGCCGAGTGCAAAATTTCGGGCACTCGCCAACAAGTCGCTTTGCCGAGTGTCAAGGTTGGGGACACTCGGCAAAAGCCAAAAACTCGGCAAATAGGTGCTTTGCCAAGTGCTAGCCTCCTAAATACTCGGCAAAATGGGAGGTAGCACTCGGCAAAGAGAAATACTCGGCAAAGCGTAGGGTTTGCCGAGTGTCATGAAGAAAACACTCGGCAAAAATAATTTTGAATAGTAGTCAAATTTGAACTGTAACTAAGTGAAATAAATACATATAATTAGAATATAGAGTGCTATGTAGTGCCCGACACTCTTTGCCGAGTGCCCCACAAAAAACATTCGGCAAAAGGGGCATTTGCCGAGTATCCCCTCCCCGAGTGCTCTTTGCAAAGGCTTTGCCGAGTGTTTTCGGGCCTTTGCCGAGTGCCCTAGGCACTCGGCAAATTGGCCGAATCCGGTAGTGACTGGGACAGGCAAAGGCTGATCGTCGTCACCTGCCGAGATGACGAGCCGCGTATTATCGTCACCGGGGTTTGCGAGATCCCAAGACGGCATGCGAGTGGGCGCGGGAGAAGATGATACAGCTGTCCGACGTGATCCATCGTACTTCTCCACTCGGTTAATTGGGATGGGTCCAGGTAACAGAGGTAGACATGGCCATGATCGTGGTAGAATGTCAAAGCTGGGCGTACCGTTTGGACATCAACACACCAAGGAGGCAGAGCAGGTGACCAAGCTAGGATGCCTATCGCCACGTCGCGTTCCCGTCCGATATTACCATGTTGCGTGTATGATGAACTCACCCAGATATTGGAAGCATCACCAAGCCAACGCAGCGTTACCACGGATATGGCTTGGAGACAACATCTATTACTAGAGTCTAGGTTTTGGTAGTCATCTTACTACCTCCGTCCCAAAATATAAGCATTCCTAGGTTTATTGAAAGTCAACCAGGTTCAACTTTGACTAGCAATAGCTATAAAAATAAAATATTTTAAATATGAAGAGTTGCATATTAGGATAGTTGATTTCACGATGAATCTAACAACATCAACTATATATAATAGAGTGCTATAAATATTTTGCTATTGATGGTCAAAGTTAAGGAAGTTTGACTTTGACCAAACCCTGGAATGCTTATATTCTGGGACGGAGGGAGTAGAAGATATTCTCACCATCTAATATATGTCATGTCTTTAATTTGTTGGACAACCTTCTTTTCTCATATTCGAGATCGGTGCTGTGAGTGACTTCATGATTCAAGCATACCAGTAACTAATTTTCAGTCCTTCGCAAAAAAAAAAGTAACTAATTTTCAGTGCAACAGCAAAATTCCATCAACGCAAACCACAGCAAATTGAACAACACATATTCTGCAGATAATTTATCTTTGCTGCCGCTAAATTAATCATTGAGGGTTGACCAACCGGCACAGATATTCATTGCGTTGGAGTTGGGTGATCGCAATTTCATCGTTTGTTTGTTTAAACTGAAAATTTATTTTTTCTAGGAAATAAAGATATGATTCAAAAAGTTTAAAACATGAAAATTATTTGATCCACTGAACTGACGATTTCAAGCACAGCCTGACAAACTACATTAGCGATTGATATTCTTCATGGCACAGCATACTGATAGGTATATATTACCGACATCCTTACATGTTCATCAAAATAAGCCACCACGTTCGCTCTTAAGACCTAGAAATTCTCATGTTAATCGGAGAAAATAAGAAAAAAAATTACCCACGTTTATGTCCTCCACCATGAACATCACCTGCACTGCCCTCACCGAGCCCGCGTGCGCCATGCGCCTGCTCAAGATCGATGGGTGCCCGTCCTACGCCAGCGTCTTCACGAGCTCGGAGCACAACAAGTACATCTCATCCAGATGGCAAGTCGACGGGTACAAGTGGGAGATCCGTTTCTACCCTACGCAAAGGGAAGAAGGCTTCTACTACATGGCACTGGAGCTTGTCTTCCTCAGCGAACCACGTGGGAAAGAAGTGACAGCGAATCTGAGCTGCCGCCTGGTGGATCCAAGTGGCATCCATCAGCCATCTGCTGAAAGCATCAGTCCGCCCAAATCATTTCAGCGTCCATCAGATTCGTCTGGGAGATTTCCGATCATGACTAGGACGGAAGCACATTCGTCAGGTCACCTCACCAAGAACGGATCGTTGACCCTAGAATGCACCGTCACCGTGTTCCAAGATTCAGAAGCAATCCCCGTGCCGTCCCCCAATCTGCAAGAAAATCTCGGCGAGCTGTTGCGGAGCGAGGACGGAGCAGATGTGACGTTCATCGTGTCAGGTGACTCCATCGCTGCGCACAAGAGCGTACTAGCCGCAAGGTCTCCCGTCTTCAAGGCTCAGTTCTTTGGCGAGATGAAGGAGAAGAAATCCCGGAGCATCGAAATCAAGGAAATGGAAGCTGCAGTATTCAAGGCCATATGAAAAGAAAGGTGAACTGTATTCGATTTGTTACATCGAAATCAAGGAAATTGAAGCGATTGGATGTAACAAATCGAATACAGTTCACCTTTTCTTTTCATATGGTTGATGCCAAATTAGTTCTCTACCATGTTACGAATTAGTTCTCTACCACGTCTAAGCTTTCGAGAGTTTGTTGAGGACGTGAGGATATTTTCCACAAGTCATAGTGACTGACAATTAGGCCTCGGCAATGAAGAAAAAACCATTGTTTCTATGTGAAAGTTGTAAAATTCGTTTTTTTTTTTTTTTGTGGTTCGAAACTGCCATGGTTTGTTATATATGGCGCCATAGAAAATGGACACATAACTGCGAACAAAACTTGCTACACTTTGACGGAATGCTCACTTTGTTGGTACCCTGCGTTCATGCAGTTTCTGGATGCAGGAAGTAAATTCTTGAATTGTATATGCCGCATGGTGGTATGTTCACGTACTACATATAAACTCCTGCTGCTGCCACCCACCCGGGTGAAAAAAATTGTTCGCTAAATCCCGGTAGTTAAGCTATATAGAAGCCTATATGTTTTTGGCAAATACAGTTGCTTCTTAAATCCGGGTACTAAGCTTACACATCATTATGCAGTTTTCCGAAACCCACTTGATATGTTTAATATGATGGCAAATTTAGCCACACGGGTGCGATTGTTTGAGAAGTTTTAATGATTCATGCTTTTCTAAAAGTAGCAATTGAAGAATTTCTCAAATTACTTTTGGCAAACCATGACTCAATTACACGGCCACCTTCCTATTTTTTTGAAGTAGGACTTTCAAATTTCTGACGTGGCCATGAAAGCAGTCCAATTATATTGTCCCGTAGCATAAAGGGAAGTTTGGTCACTGACGTCGTGCAAGTGTTGCCATTGACGCCAAATGGAGCCGCTCATCAAACCAGACGGAGCACAGCTGTTGCGGAGTACGTGAGTGTGCTGCCTATCCATCAAATTGAAATAGAAACCTACTGAACCGCGGTCATTAGCAATGGCGCCGGGCCAATTCCTCTTTCTCCTCGGCACAGGCATAGCTGCAGTTGGCAGCTGCTCGTCTGTGGGGGCTGGCTATAGGCCTGTCGGTAGTGCGCTTAGCAAACACTTGACCAGTCACTCATTATCCACGTCCATTTTTTTCTGATATGAAAAATCTAGCGTGGAAATTATTTGGAGTCACTCAAACTACGTCCATTTTTTCCGCATGAAGACATAATTTGGACAAGTGATTGGACGTTGGAAAGAAGGAAGTTTTGGACCCTTTCCAATGTTTTTCTCGGCCATGTTTGGACTATTCCACGACGTGGGCAAAACCATTTGTCCTTAGTCACCGACTGCATTCCGTGACTCAGCCACGTAGAAGCGAGCACCTATATTCCTTGCGACAAGACTGATTGTCCCACATACCACACATTAAATTGAACAAAATCCATCTCTCGTTAATCTCTTTTTGTGTGTGTGTTGATCTGCAACATCGACCTTTAGATCGAACGGATTTCTAGTATTGGCAAAGGAAGAGATTTCATTGGAGGATCAACACGGAACGATGGGTTACATTGGAGGACCCAGAGTGTGCATCCTACAGAAATCAGTGGTGTCTCAACACATTCTTCATCTCGGCATGGTACATGTGGCGCCTCCACTGCCGCCGCTGGCGTCAGTCCCAGCACCGGAGTCCGACGGGGTGCATCTAACTACCGGCGGCATGTACATCGCGACAGGCATCTTCGCAGGGAGGTTCGGCAACGGCGCTTCGTGTCGCAGCACGTTCACCGCCTGCCTGATGGTGGGCCTAACGGCGTGGTCAGGGTGCGCGCACCAGAGCCCGATGACCATCACTCGTTCCATCTCCCCGCCGTCGAACTCGCCGTTCAATCGTGCGTCGGCCGCGTCGAGGATGCTTCCGCGGCCGTAAAACTCCCAGACCCATTGCACCAGGTGCACGGTGGCGTACTCTTCGGAGTCCTGCACGACGACGATCGGCCGCCGGCCGCACACGATCTCGAGGACGACGACGCCGAAGCTGTAGACGTCCGATGCGGCGCTGGCCCTGCCGGCGAGCATGCACTCTGGGTCAATGTAGCCCATGGTGCCGGCGAGCGCCGTCGTGTGCGATTCCCGCTCGTGGTCGACGAGCCTCGCGAGCCCGAAGTCGCCGAGCTTGGCGTGGAAGGAAGCGTCGAGCATGACGTTGCTCGGCTTGATGTCGCGATGGAGAACGCACTGCTCCCAGTCCTGATGCAGGTAGAGAAGCGCAGAACCGATTCCAAGCACGATCTCGTGCCTGCAAACAAGTATATATGTTGTAAATTATTGAATCTGCTAGCTAGAATTTAAGAGAGCAAAAGCATGGTACATGGATTGTTTAGCATAGTAATTACTAATTAGTACCTGAGCTCCCATGACATAACGTTGCTCTGGCTGTGGATGTGAGTGTTAAGGCTTCCATTGGGCATGAGCTCATAGACAAGCAAGAGCTCGTCGCCGCCATGGCACCAGCCGATGAGCTGAACGAGGTTGCGGTGCCTCAGCCGGCTGATAATCTTCACCTCAGAAATGTACTCCTTCCTCCCCTGCTGAGAGCTCTTGGACACTCTTTTGATGGCAACATGAAGATCCATATCTTTCAGGTACCCACGGTACACCGATCCAAAGCCCCCTTCGCCGAGCTTCTCGTCATCTGAGAAGAACTTGGTTGCAACGGCCAACTCTTTGTACTGGAAACGCCTCGGCCCTGCCCCAGTCTCGAACTCCTTTTCCAGAGGCTCGTCTTCGATCATGAGTTCACGCTCTCGTGCCTTTCGCCTGAAATGGAGCAACAAGAACCGAACCAAGATGGTGCCGGAGAAAATGAGAAAAATCACGGCACCAACCGTCATGCCGGCTACAAGCACCGCCGATGGGGCGCCCGAAGAGAGTGGCTTCAGCGACGGCGACGACGATGGTGGCAGAAGCTGCGTCGATGGCGGTGGTGCGGGCATCTCAGTCGGGATGGTGATGCTGAGAGCTTCCCCGACGCTGTACGCGATGTAGCAGCTGTAGCCCTTGACGTTGCCGTAGGGGATTAGCGGCGGCAGATTCGCCAGGAACGTGGTGAGACACCTGGCACACTCACTGGCACTGAGATCCCTCGTGCACTGCGCTAGCCCGTAGATCACATGAGATCCGCCCTGCGAGTCCGTGTACGCCTCGCTCCCATTCGCCAGTCGCAGCCGAGAGCCAGCAGCCTGCTCAGCGAGCTGACTCATGAGCTTCAGCCTCGTGCTGTTCATGCCATCCATGTAGAGGCCGTAGGTAGGCGTGTCACGGTTGAAAGTCACGGTCGTGTCGGCGACGGAGAAGAAGGACTCGTTGGAGTACCGAAAGAGGCAGGCGCTGAAGGTGGCCTTCACTTCTCGGCTGAAGGGGCACTCCTGCTGCACCGCATAGCCTGCGGCTTGGAGGCAATCATGGCACGAGGTCGAGTTGCTGTCGGCGTAGCACATGATGAGACCAAATACCTTGTTAGGAGGGTCGCCGACCGTGGCGTTGTCGAAGCCCCCGTTGGCGATGGCGCTTGGCGGAAGTTCATCCATGAGGTTGATGAGGTTTGCGCGATACTGGTTGCTGGCAGTGAAGTTGTCCGTGGTCGAGCAGTATCTAGAAAGCGGCCTGAGGGCTGGGGTAAAAATATCGACTTGGACGCCATCATTCCGTGTTATAGCAGCTCCGTCGAGCAACAAGAAGATAGTGAGGAGGAGGAATAGCTGCAACGCCATTGCTAATGGCTACAGAGCAGTTGTTTCTCGGAACTTTTGATGGAAAGGGAGCATACTCGCGTACTCGTGTCATCGATCGGTAGGTCAAGGTCGACGTCTAACAGCTGTACAGGGGTTCAATTCGATACGTTTGCATGTGCAAGTTGCAAGATGACAGTGACCACACTTCCCTATCATTTGATGGGACTCCTTTTTGGTCATTTGGCATTAACAATTATTGAAGTTGCAGTTGCAGTTAAGTATGAATCTTTACAAAGGATTGCCATTTTTGCTATATTTAACGACTTTCAACAATTGGTTAGTCGATTTTTGATATTTCTAATGTATGTAGGATGGATACCTGGTAATGAAATTTTGCGGGGTTAAGCACATATACTGCTGAGAGGTTTATAGTGACTGATTTAATACGTTCAAACCTCAAATAAAGGTAATACCATAAGTCATGTGTTTGATTTGATGCTGTTATTATGATTGACCTCCCGGATATATGTGCGTCCTATATATCCGGGAGGTCAACCTTTGATGGTAAGATTACTAGACAGTTATTATATATCGGGGCAATACAAGCTAACGTATGTTTCTAATTTTCCTTTTATGACATGTATTCTTACTAGCGTCACTTGCCTGACCGGCCTAATCGATCCCCTCCAAGCTAGTCAGACTCTGCCAGTCCCGAGTATCCGAGTACTAAATGTCTGAAACGACAACAAACAAAATGGAGGGAGTACTCGGATACTCAGGACACGTCTGAAACAACAAGTCAACAACAAAAAGAACGGAGGGAGTATTCAGTATCCAGCATCAGCACATCTGCAAAAAAGCAGCACCGTTGTAGAGCAGGCCCATCAAAATAATGGAGCAGTAGAGTGAAAGAGACTGTAGCTTGGCTAACATTAGCCCCAATGGATTGGCCACTACGAAAGCTCTATTGAGCCACAAGACGACGGTGTGGAGCGGAATTGCCCCCACGCCATTTCTAATGGCTGCCAAGCAATCAGTTTCTTGAATAATTCACTTTGTCATATAACACTTAATTGTTGCTCATATGAAATGAAATACTTTGTCCTCATTTATTCAAAATGAAACTACAATTGGTTAATCGCAAAAAAAAAAACTACAATTGGTACTAGCCTTAGTGTACCATGCCTTATAGGATATAAGCATTTGTTCAAGGGCCTGTTTGGTTGTTCTTTTCTTACCTACTTTTGCTTTCAGAAAAGCTCACAGCCAACCAAAGGCATCGGCTGTCACGCGTCTTCTTCCGAAACAGCAGCTTTCCTCCAAGCCAAAACTCACAGCAAGCGGCGACGTGCTTTCTTTGGCTGTGGGAGCGTGAAGTTGGAGAAAATTACCCACTGCTACTCGTTATGCGTAATGGTTCGTTCTTTCTCTCCCATTCTCCTTCCCTCTCCATCGCGACAGGCGACAAGGCGATAGGGTTGGGCTAGCGGTGCCGCCCCTAGGCCCCGCCCGCCGCCCCAGCCCGCCGCCCCCAGCCCCCGCCGGACGCGCCTCTCCAAGATCAACTCGATTCGGCGGTGAATCGAAGCTCGAACGGTCGTCAACGCCCTCGCCCCATCTCCGATCGAGACCACCCCATCTCAAATCCCTGTCCGGCGTCCCTGGTGCTTTCCCTGCTGCTGCCCCGACTTGAATAGAAGGCGCTCGTCTCCAGCCTGGAACTGCTTGCAGACGCCTACTCCTCTCGAAATCAACCATCATCCCCGCAGCTGTGACCTCAAATTTTGCATCAAATGGATGAGCCACAGCTTGGGGATCCGATTCCCCAACTCCCCATCCACTTTCTCCCCCTATCCCCATGTCGATTTGAGCTTGGAGGGCTCATTGCTGCCATGAACGAACATTGCACAAGCTTTTGTAAACAGGCCCTCGGGTAAAATAGTAATTAATTGTATTACTTATGTGTCTTGACAAATTTACAAAAAACCCCTATATTTTAGGAGAATTTCAAAAAGGCTTTTTAAAATTTAAACCATGTGTTAATGGTGGATGTAATTTTAACAAAATAAGATTTCCTTTATAAAATAATCACTTACATATTAATCTCTGACAGGAAAATGTTTTACTATCAATTTCTTTATATAAATTGTTTCTCAGACATTCACGGCACAATTTTACGATCAATTTCCATATATACTGTTGCTCAGACATTCAGGGGCGTTACAGTTATTTCACAGCTTTTCCACAGCCACAGTCGTTTCAACCAAACGGCTTTCAGCTTTTTCCACAGCTCACAGCTCACAACAGCTTTTTCACAGCCAACAGCCCAAAGCAGCTTTTTTCACAGCCACAGCACAACCAAACACACCCTTCGTGTACCAGTAGGATAGAACTATGCGGTTAGTCTTCATCCGGCGGCTCATCATTGTGCTCTTCTCTTCCTGTGATCCATGCCGGATGGGTTTGTTTCCTTTTATTTTCCGAGAGACATAAAGCATTGGCCTCGGAAGAGGAACCGATCGGAATAGGGCTGACCTGATACGTGGCCGGTTTCGACTGGGAAGCCATCCGCATGCCCACGCGAACCAGGTTATCTCAACGGAAAGAAAATCACGGCGGAGCATTATTTCAGTCTCTCTGATTGTTCCCTGATGTCCATTTTTTTTTTTTGTAAAACCTCGCTCTTCTTTTCTTGCCTTGCCAATTATCAGCATGTACTTTGCGATGCCATGAATTTCCTTTCTTACTCCCTCCATACCACAATAGTTGACGTTTTAGGTGAATCTCGTTTTGCCGAATTACTTACGTCCTAGCTTCCCGAGGCGTCGTACACCTCGTGAAACAACCAGTGTGGGATCTTCTGTGCCATTTCCTCCCCACCCCACTCTCCCTCACCAGTCTCCTCCCCCGCCCCGACGCCCAGCAACGCTCTCTCCTCCCCAATCTCCTGCCGCGAGCACGAGGCCGCCGACGCCGCGCGCTGCGGCGGACCCGGTCGGGGAAGGCCGCCGACGCCGCACGCTGCGGCGGATCCGGTCGGGGAAGGCCGCTGGCGCGTAAATATCCTTCATGGCGTCGCACCTCCGGGAGCTCGTCGTGATCTGCAGTGGTGATGGAGGTTGAGGAAGAAGGCGGCGGCCACGAGCAGCAAAGGGAAGAGGGAGGCGAACACGGCGTATGGAGGACGGGATCCGCAGACAAGCCTCTGCTGTTGCTATTAAATGCTGCTCCGTTCTCTCCTTAATATTTGTGCCAGACTCCAAAACGTCAAATATTTTGGTATGGAGGTAGTACTAGATATGACCTGTTATACAGTTATATCCCTCCTTTTTAAAATTGATGTCGCCGTTGACTTTTCGAGTTACGTTTGATATTCAAAATATTAGCTCAAATATGCAAAATTATAAGTCATGTTTCAAATTTCTCTAGTGATAAAACAAATCATAACAAAATATTTGATAATTTTTAAATTTTTTTGAATAAGACGAGCGGTCAAAAGTAACTTAAAAAGTCAACGGCGACATCATTTTAAGAACGGAGGTAGTAGTAAGAAAAAAAATTGTTGTGAATTTCCTTTCTTACTTGACATCTGCTGTTATATATATAGTTTTACTCTAAACCCTAAACCCTAAACCCTGAATCCTACATGGAGGAGGTGGTACAAGTTTGCCCCATCTTGGAAGTTGTACCCATGAGTGTCTTCGCCAATTATGGATGGCCGTCGAATAGTAGACTTTGTACTTACTCTAATATGGATTCATTCTCTCATTGGTGGATATCGTCCTTGTAATAATTCCAACTTTGGGCTGTATAAAAGTTTTGAAAATTAATCATCCACGATTGATGCAATATTATGGATGAAACCAAAGTTTTAATGCAAATTCGAAACTACTTGCGAGTTTTAATCCAAACCGAAGTGAATACAAGAGCTGCTAATATGGCCACCAGCTTTGTCGCCTGCAGCTGCTCTGTTCTTCGCCCGCACTGCAGAGTACTTTGTGCAGAAAAAGACGAGAGCAAGGAGTTGGGCACTTACCCCTCGTAGCCGAGGAGTGAGGATGTGCTGCAACAAGTACTTGATGTGTTCTAACCCCTGCTTTCCTTCCCAATAGGCAGGGAAGAAGCAGAACTGTACTCTGTTTTGCAGGAGCAAGACAGGGGTTTGGAGCGTTTGCCGTGGATAATAAGAAAAGAAGATGCTGGTTGCTAACAGATGAAGCTACTTGACTAGAAGGAAAATGCATCACCACTACGCATGGAGCTGCAGCGAATAGGAATGCAGCATGGTGCCATACTTCTGATTTTTGCCTATAACTAGTTCTACTGATTGCCACGATTACTAAAGTGTTTAGATTCCTAGCTGAACATGTGTGCCATTGATATACCTTAAATCATAAATTCCTGGAATTCTATTATCTTTGGGCAAAGAATAAATTCTGAGCAGTAGAGTTCCACATCTGAAAAATTACATAATAACTAGAGGAACTCATTACTTTCATTAGCCGTGCAGGATGCAACACCGGAGGCAACGGAAGCTTTGCACGGAAAATGAATTCCTTAGACGGACTCCAACAGAGGCTTCATATGGCGACCTATACCCAAAGTGGGTTGTAAAGGGTGAAAACAAGCCTCCAACAGGTGGCCTAAACAGGACACCCATTTTTGGGCTGAGGGAGGTCACGACCGAAGAATGGAGCAGCACCAAGCCGTTTGCAGTGTCTCTTCCTCCTCCGCGCTCGTCCCCTCCTCACGGCAGCTGTGCGCCGCTCTGGCGTGGAGCTCCTCTCACCTCACCACCGTCTCGCTGCCACCCATGGCCGCCACCCGCACCACCATCCCGCACCCGGGCCTCCTCACCCCGCCGCCCATGGCCGCCGCCCGCGCCACCATCCCCGCTCCTCCTCCGCGCCCGTCCCCTCCACGCGCCGGAGATCCTCCTCCGCCGCGTGTCCCCTCCTCCTCCTCCTCCACCCCTCCCTCCTGGAGGAGCTATTCCGGTGAGATCCCGCTCTTTTCCGACGCTCCTCCCCGCAAGGGCCCACTCGCTCCAGCGCGCCGCCGACCCTCGCGCCCGCGCGCCGCCCCGGCGTGCCCCCCCCCCCCCCCCCCTCCTTCTTCTCCGCCACCGCCTCCTCCCGTCGAGCGGCTCGTCGTCCTCAGCCACCGCCGGTGCCTCGTCGTCCCTTGTCGTCCTGTCGAGTCGCTCGCCTTCTCCCTCGCCCGCCTTGGCGTCCTCAGCCGCCGCCGGTCCCATCTTCTCTGCGGGTGGGCGGCGACGCGACGGCGCGGGGCGGGCGTGGAGCGACGGTGCGGCGCGGCGACGCGGGGAGGAGCTGCATGTCGGTCGCCTTCCTCCTCCCTCTGCTGGGGGGCTGAGTTGCCTGGCCTGCCGTGGTGGGGCGGCACCGGCGAGCGCGGAGGAGCTCGAAGGCGGGCGCCGGCGCCTGGGAGGAGCTCGGAGGTGGGAACGCAAGGCGGCGGCGGGAGTTGGCGACCTATTCATGGACTTCTGTTGGAGATTCACATTTTTAGGTGCAGTGTCTTTAGGCCTAGGGACACCCATTTCATGGTTTAGGTCTTCAATTTGGGTACTCACTGTTCGAGTCAGTCTTAGATGCCGTGCAGGCATGCAAGACCGGAGGACCAGGGATCTCCTCTGACACACTAAATCACAACACACTACACAATCAGTGGCAACATGTCCTTCTATTGCAACTAAAATTGACAACTATCGCAATATGCTCTATGTATTGCCACTACAAGAAAAATGCCTTCTAAGCACGCTTTTCTAGATACGCTTTTATACATCAACACCTAAAGACGTTTTTTGCGACGATATTGAGATCGTGTCAAATTTGACACATTATTAGATACGCTTTAACGTGAGTAACAAAATAGACATGTTTTTTGACATGCTTTTTATAACATCTTAAAGTGATACAATATTAGACACGCTTTGAACTGTTAGTACGCATCATAAACACGTTTCTTGACATGTTTTTGACAACATCTCACAATGATACGATACTAGATACGTTTTCAACCATTATTAGCCCCTCAAAGACGATTGTTGACATGCTATTGAGAATGTCTCAAAGTGATATGACATTTTGACACGTTTTCATATCTAGACTCATGTAAAGACGCTTCTTGATATGTTATAAAGAACGTATAAAAATAATACGATATTAGACACGCTTTCATCGTATGTAGCCTCATCTGGAGACAGTGTTGACACGCTATCAATGATTCTAGAGACGTTGAAACATTAGAACATATGAGTAGAAAAGAATATATGTCAAACCTATTCAGAGTTGTTTGCGAGAGGAGATGGTTAGATGAGCTTGCATGAAACAAAGAGATCTCAGGTTCAACTCCTACTAATGGCGTGGATAAATCAAAGGTGTCTACATTATTTGACACGTATCTATAAAGACGACATACAACATGTCTACATTTTTTAACACACTTGAATCCATCACAATGAAACGTGTCTACTTCAATAGATACGTATTGTAATTGTATCTATGAAAACATTAGATAAGTGAATAACGTCTCTATGGAACATCGAAACCTTTGTAGGCACGCTTTCAAAAATCGTATCTACTGAACTCTGACACGGCCCGTGCGAAGACGCCTCGGACACGCTTTGTGAAAACGTCTCTACATCTTGATAGAGACGCAATATGCGTATCTAACATATTAATAAAACGTTAGTGTGCAACCAAAATCACATTATTGCAAAAAAAAAAAAATGGTGGCATTAGCCCTAAAACCTTGTAGTGTGTCCTCCACCTCCAGCATCTCAACGTTGACGCACGACATCTGCTTCTTCTTCAAACCGAGCCCCTTGCAAAACGACGATCATCGGCGTTTACGGATGGTCCGGAGCTTGTCCTGTAACATCCCAGACAAAAGAATTGAACCTTTTAGCCTAATCCACGTTTGGGCCTGATTAGTGGGCTAAAGGAGAAGTGAACTAGGCCTTAGTTGAGTCCGTTTCAGAAAGAAGAGAGGAAACTGAACCCCACCGTAACCCACGTCGTCTCCTCGGTTTCTAATCGGATCGATCGTTCGGAGGTGACACAGGAGGCGGCTGCGCCGGTTGTTCATCTTGGCTGGATGTCCTCCCCTGCGTCTCCCATTGAAGGCACCGTAGAGGTAAGAGCTACTGCTAGTGCCGTCGCCCCTGCATCCCTCTGAAACAACGATTTTGGAGTTGCAGACCGAAGAACGATGAGTTGTTGTGAGATCAGGAAGGCCGACCAGAAAAGGGGTTAGGGGAAAGTCGTGATCAGGCTTAGGTAATGGCAAAGAAATCTTTCTTGTTCTCCCTATTTTCAGCGCTGGTTCAGTCTTTAGCAATTCGGGCTTAATCTCTGGAAGCAACTCGTGATAGTTGTCGGATAGCTACAGTTTTTCTGTAGCCTGTACAGAGGCAGATGAATCTGGTTTTACAGGCCCTTAGAGTTCGGTTCTGAAATACTTGTGAAAACAAAAGTTGTAGAGGATTTCAATACCTTTCCATAGTGCTTAAACACCTAATTGGGTTCAGTAGAACTGGAGATACGATTTTCTGAATATCTACTGTTTGCAGTACGATATGTGAACTGAATATCTGTTTTGCGTGTCAGTTTAACCCAGCGTACAGTCAGAGTTAATTTTTGAGTTGAATACCAACCTTGTAGATAAGTTTCTTTAGATGCTCTTAGTGTTCTCATTTACTCTTTTATCTGTTGTATAAAAATAGTTATGAAAATGTTAAGCTGATTGTGCTGTGTAGATAGTTTTCGACGTCTTGGGACTGTTTTGGGTTTTTCTTTGCGAACGATCATAGGAGCGTTTTACATTCTGTTTTTATGTGATAATAAAGTCTTAAATATGCCGCTACTACTGTTGAATCAGGTGGTAGTGCTTCTGTTATGCGCCATGGCCCCACGGCTGCGCAGGGGGTCCAGGGTGGTTACTATTCACGCCCTCAGTATAAAGTCTATCAAGATTGTAATAGATTACTTAGGGGCCAAGTTGTACCCCCTCTATATAAAGAGGGGCAGTCTATCAATAAAGGGCAAGTAGAAGTTAGAAGGGTAAAACCTTAAAACTCTCTCTCTCTCTCTCTCTCAGCCGCCGCCCCCTCTCCCACTTGCGCGCCGACGCCCTGCTGCTGCACGATGACCATAACAACTTGGTACTCAGAGCCAGCAACGACCATGGATCCCGACGCTTCACAAAGTCAATTGATTGCCGATGCAATCAAGTGGATGGAGGATTTCGCCCAAGAATTCAGGAGGAAATTGAACCCAAATTTTTCTCCTCCATCTACTCCAGTGCAGCCACCGCCGCCAGTATATCGGCCCCCTCAATTGCGTGGGACTGATTCACCAGCTGGTCATCAGACCGCTCCTCCATCGTTGCAATCTTCAACAGAGGAATTCTCACATGACGAGGAGGAGGATTCCTTCTCATCTTCCGTGGATGAGGAGGAGACGAAGATCAGGCCTGTTCGACATCCAAGTCATCATGTTTCTTATAAACTTTCTTTCCCAGATTTTGATGGTTCCTCAGATCCTCTTCCTTGGCTTTTTCGTTCTGAGAAATTTTTTCTGAATCAACGGGTTCCGGATTTTGAAAGAGTAGAATTGGCCTCTTTTCATCTTCGCGGTGTTGCTCTCAATTGGTTTATGATTTTTGAAAAGTACAACGGCACACCTTCTTGGCCTGTGTTTGCTACTGCTATTAAGGCAAGATTTGGACCTCCTCCGATGGATAAATCGTTGGGATCTTTGTTTACTCTTCGACAAACAGGATCCTTGAATGATTACACAGATCAATTTATGGTTCATCTTACTCAAATTGATTTCTTGCAGCCAGTTGATCAGGCTATGTTATATGTTGCTGGATTAACAAATCTTCTTCGCATTGAACTTGAGTTACAATAGCATAATTATTTAGATGAAGCTATCCAGTTGGCTCGAGCTTTTTCTAGATCTTTACCAATTCCTTCCAAGGAAAATTTTTTTGCTCCGGCTTTGTCTCTGGTAGCTACACCCACTGCGGTCCAGATTTCTCTCCCTTCTCCATTGTAGCCAGCAATTGGCCTCGTCCAGGCACATGTAACAGAGGAGTTTGCCATCGCCATCGGTAGCAACAGCCTCACAGCCACAGTTACCGCCGAACCGGGCTGCTACAGTACCAACGCGATGAACAGTGATCGCGGTGCTACAGTACCGCGCATGCGCCAATACCGACGAAAAATTCAGGTCAGCTTCATTTGTTTATGTAATGGAGATCGTCGATTCCGCATCGTCAACCGATGTTCTCTCATCGGGAGGCGATCTCTAGCCTTCGGTTGCCGATCTGGCACCCCTTCTCGCTTTGGATCCGACGCCTGCAACCCCCCCCCCCCCCCCCCCCCCATCTTCGTCAAGCCGGCGGAAATTGATGCTACAGCGGTAGATGCAACCGCTATGGAAATCGATGTGGAGGAGCCACATACGGCTGCGGATATCACCATCATAGTAGATCCGTCGACTAAGGAGGGAATTGCTAATCAGGTTTGCAATGATTACGAAAAATTTGTTGGTTTTTCTCCTCTGTCGCCTATTGCCTTTGGATCATATTATTGGATCTCTCGAGATTTTTGTGTTGCATCTTCCGATTCTCTGAAATTTTCTGGATTACAACATAGATGCACGCTGAAATTTGGAGCAAATTTGTTGGGATATGAGGTTCTGGATTTTGGGATTTTACGCAAAGGAATTTTGCAAACATCCTTCATAGCACCATCAGCTGAAGTTTTCATATCGGGAAGTCTTTTAAAGATTTTGGTTGTAGAAATTGTGACTACCAAGCAGATTTCCCCGGAATATGTGGTTCCAACAACTGATTTTTCACCACATCTAATCTTGATTGAGGATGAATCTCGTTTGGATTTTAGTAATTCACATCAGCAGGACACATCTCAACGGAGCCGCTCAATTCAGCCACGAAAGGATTTTCTGGATTTTTTATTGGTTGTTTTGTGCTTAATTGCAATGAATCAGAATTGTTTGAAATTGTTGCTTGGAAATTGTTCACAATTATTCTATGAAGATATGTTCCACGAGAGTATAATCTCTATTGTCAATCACTATAAAGATCTATTGGAATTTCTATTGGAGATTTCTTGGCTGACGGAACTCAGTCCTATTGGGTGAGTATTGCTTTGGGAATTCTGAATTGTGGACAGCTATCCCCTCAAATTGGTCCCTGCCACAAGATGGATAATATCATTATTACCATGGCTGCACCTGCGGCAATTGATGGCGCCAAGGAGACCACCGCGGAGGACCCACGCTACATCAAGCCCTCTTCCAAGGTCTATGGGGAGAAGTCTTCTCGGGAGGGTGCAGCCAACGCGACAAGGGCTCTACATCGACAATTCGCCCCTTAGCATTGCCTACACGCCCAGCTCTAGATCCAGCAATGCCGTTCGTCGTCATCAATCCGGAGAACACCTCTGGATCAATTCTAACGATCGATCCGGCTGTACAAGTGGAGGTCGTGTGCTATCTAGCCGCTTTCTTTCTAATCTTCGTCGACGAGGGCGTTCACGCGCTCCAGGACTTCATCGACAATTCGTCGCTTGATGCAGCAACAGTGGGAGTCACACCATCTATCTTGGATGGTCTTGGCTCGCTTCCTTAAACACTCCCAGGTGGTGGTGGGCACATGGTCGACCAGCACATGGTTGATAACATTATTGCTACAATAGGGATTATGCCGTCCGATCTGGGCAATGCAGTTTTCGTTTCTCCAGTGCACCAATGCGTCGTGGACATGGACGTCATCGGCATCTACTCCAGCAATTGCCGAGAGGTTCGCTATGACCACACGCCCCTATCAACAAGAGGCGTGCCTTCACCAACAGTTGTCGAGACGACAATTGTTCTTGCTCCAAAAGTCAACAACTCTGCGAATGAGACGTCTAAGGAGTTCGCTGTCGATGACAATATGGAGTTTATCACCAAGCTTCCACTAGTTGCAGATCTGAACCTACAGGTGGAAAGTAAACGCCATGACATATTCATCAAACACGCTCTACATTTGAAGGACGACTCAGCAGCCATGGATGGTGCCAAGATGATCATCAACATAGACAACATCAAGGACAGTAAGAAACTCGTGTCTATCCATTGTTTATTTAATGTTATTTTGCTTGCAATGTCACTTCTGTCACCTCCTTTCATCATCAACAAAGTTCCAACCAAGTGGAAGGATGACATGTCTTCTGGCCTCTCAACGGGCTCCTTCGTCATTTGTCCTAGAGCAGGCGGCTCTGGTTCGAATGAATTCCTAGGGACAGGAAGTCCCGAGATATGTGGTGCTAAGGGTGGGACTCATCTCCCCACCTTCTTTTACGGCGCCAAAGGTGGATGTACCTCCACCCTCTACTCCACAAACAAACGCGGTGGCGTCGAAACCCTTGTGCCAAGCTTCAACAGTGGAGACTTCGACAACGGGCTCGATTTCCTCAACATCGAAAACATCAGGGACTTAGCATCGGCACCCAACTGCCATGCTCAAGTTGGGTTTGCTACGAGTCGCCCGTTATCTTGGAGCGGAACACCAACCAAACCGCGGGCATTATTCTACAAGCAAAGATGAGTGCGCCATCTGAGATAGGTGATCCTAAAGGTGTCAACAGCTTCTTTCAAAACACTGGCATGATGAGCTTCATCGGCATTGTTTACAACTTCATCCTCAACATCCTCACCAACATGTTGAAGTTTTGTACATCAACAAGCCATCGACTATCATCTTCAAGCCCGGGAGGAGAACACCCCAGCATGGGGACGTGCTGGCTGGAAAAGGGGGAGGAGATGTTATGCGCCATGGCCCCACGGCTGCCCAGGGAGTCCAGGCGATTACTGTTCACGCCGTGAACAGTAATAGTACCGGCGCTACAGTAACCACGGGCTCAAAGGGGTGCCTTGCCTATTAAGTTAGATAAGTTTGGTCTAGAGTCTTCCAGATTGTAATAGATTACTTAGAGGTCAAGTTGTACCCCCTCTATATAAAGAGGGGCAGTCTATCAACAAAGGGCAAGTAGAAGTTAGAGGGGTAAAACCCTAAAACTCTCTCTCTCTTTCTCTCTCTCTCAGCCGCCGCCCCCACTCCCTCTTGCGCGCCGACGCCCTGCTGCTGCACGATGACCATAACAGCTTCCAACTCTTGATTTGGCGAGTTCCCTTCATCGTCACCAGTTAAGAGGCAAGTAACGTAGGGGATGTTGCAATCGCTATGTCTATATGCATGTTTTGCATCTTTTCTAAATAAAATGGCAATACAACAGAGATACTATCACTTTGCCTTACTTCTTGCTGAACCATTGATGGTTGATGATCATTTATTTGACTTTATTAATTGTTGCATGATGAATGGTTGTCGAACTCAATAAGTCGTCGTATGTGTGACATTTGGATCAGTTTTATCTATGCCATTTTATATGATTGAGGAATGATTATACCTTGAACTGATTGAGATCAGCGGTATTATGCATACTTGTCATTCATATGCATACATATGCATTATTTCATATGGAGATTAAAGGCATGTCATCGCCATCGCGCCATGACTAGCACCGGTACATGGAGTTGCATGAGAGGTTGGCATCATCCAACATAAAACTCTCAACTGGAGTTGCATCATGGCATGCATAGATTCTTATTAAATCAGAGGTTGTTGAATTATCATGGAGATTTTGGTTGTCTTTTAATTGGAGAATTATGGATGGTTGACTCCATATCTTATCATTTAACTGAAAGTGTACTTTTGTTTGAATTATTGCTTCTCATGTTGGCTGTTTTTGTTCATTTGTTTTAAAGCTAATAACCAACTATATGTGAGATATGTGTGTATTCATAGCCGTTGCTTGCTGAGTTTATCTCACCCATTTCATCTTTCCAGGTGCTAAATATATAAAACGAGCATGATAGGCATCGGGAGTAGGTGAATTGCACGTGCACACATATTTTGATCTTCGACCATTAGTTTGCTCTTGTTTATGACTTTTGAGTTTGTAATAAAGCCTTGTTTTTTTATGATTTATACTAGTTTTGAGCAGGGTGTTACATGTCCCCAGTAGGACCAGGGATCACTTGTGACACACTAACGATCTGCTCCAGGGGTCAACTCCGTGCCGTCGCTGTCCGTCCTCGCAAAGACCTTGACGCTGCTGTCTTTGTCGTCGAAGACGAAGCAGTCGCGGCGACATGGCCACTGGTGAGAGCCGGGCTCACGTCGAAGTGGGCGGCCGGGTTGTATAGTTCTTCCCCGTGTCGGCCGGGTTGTACCGTTTCTCATTGGAAATCGGAGTTGTGTCCTCTATTAATTAATTGTTGACGACATGTAATCAACTTGCAAGTGCAAGCATAGATGTCGTTTAAGCTGACAGTGGGGACTACCGGTCGAGACTGCCTGTGCATCGGGGGTTTGGGCAGGAGAGCGCCATGGATTGTATGTACAGCATCCCGGACGATGTCCTCGAGCTCATACTCTTGCGCCTCGCGTCGCCTCTCCACCTCATCCGCGCAGCATCAACGTCGAAGCGATGGCGCCGCATCGTCGCCGGCGCCACATTCCTCCGCCGCTTCGCCTCCGTCAACAAACGACATCTCGTCGCCGGTTCCTACTACGACAGCTCGATCATACCTGAAGTCAACCGTCCAAGCCCGGTCTTCGTCCCCTCGCCGACGGCGCTCATCGACGGCAGCCGCTTCTCCCTCGACTTCTTATGGTCCGACGACATAGACCCATGGTGGACGCTCAGCGACAGCCGCGGCGGCCTCCTCCTCCTGACCTTTGACACCTACGTGGAAGACTGTCCCTCGTGGTGCCTGCGCGCGGTCGTCTGCGAGCCCTTCACGCGGCGTTACGCGATTGTGGCGCCCCTGGAGAGGTCCGAGACCTGGGCCATCCACACGGGGCCCTTCTTCCTCGACGCCGGGGATGACGGCGGCGACGACCTGTCCAGCTGCCGGCTGGTCTGCGTGCTCCGCGACCGTTTCTACGACCGCTGCCGCCACCGCGCCGTCACGTTCGACGCCGCCTCGTCGGCCGGCGGCGAGAGAGGATCGTGGCGCAAAAGCCGCATCGATTGGGAGAGCATGTCCTTCATGGGTCACACACGGTCAGCTCTGTACTGGCACGTAGGGGGCAGGACCGTGGCCGCCATGGACAGGAGAACCGCCCAGTTCTCCACATCCAGGCTGCCAAGCACGGAAGAGGACTACTGGAAAGGGCATTGGGTCGTCGCCGGCCGCGACGGTGAAGCACGTATCGTCGTCGACGGGGCCGGCGGCACGCTGAAGCTCTTTGCAAAGTCTCAGGCGGGCGGCAGCAACCAGTGGGATCTGGAGAAGATAGTACGTCTATCCAACGTGTTGCCAGGGTGTGACCCGTCGTGTTTTTCTGGACGCAGAAACGCAAGTGTCCAGGTTACGGTGACAGATACGGCGCTCATCGTGATACAACTACAGGTTGGTGAGAGATTGGTGACAGACACGGGGCTCATCATGATAGACCTAGAGGATGGTGAGAGCTTGGCTTACCGCTTGGACGTGGAGACCATGGAGGCAGAGCGGGTGTCCGAGGTCGCCTTCAAAGATGCCGCTTTGCCGTGCGAGTTGCCATGGCCGCCGGCCTTCCGTGCCTGCACTGAACCTATAGCTCTTCATGTCTGAATAAGCCTTCCAACTGTACCGTGTTACATTCATGATTATTTCTAAAACGAATTTCTACTTGATTTTAAATTCATTTTTCACATAGTAAAATCCTAAATGCAAATCTAAGCACCATGAATGCAACAAACACCTTAATATATCCTATATTCATTTATTTTGATTTAGAAAATAACTCTTTTGCACAAGAAAAGACTAACTCCCGATTTTAATTCTAGCAAATTTTAAATTATCCAAAAATTTGAAAAATCAGGGTGTTATCCATTTCGTGCACCCTTGCAAAGAAGGATATCAACTTCGACCTGTGGGGTAGGAGGCCTTGAGGCATGCCATAATCTATCAAGAAATTCCCTGTATCAATATATGGACCGAGGGGGTTGGATGCGGAACAATTGGGTTCGATGCAGAATTATGAAATTTGTTCATAACTTACTTCATGTACGGCAACACTTCGGTAAGGTTGGTCAACACATATATCATGATAGTGTGCCACTCTTGATATGTCAGGTTCTTGTTGGTCGCTTCACTTTCACGTCCGAATTGCCCTTGGAAAAGGCTGAGGGTCGATTCATTTTCGCCAGCGTTGTAACGAGGGGGTGGATAATGCACACTCGGAAGGTTGTCAGAATAATATTTTGTTGTGAAGTTTGACACCTCGAGAACGTATGCCTCGGCAATGGAAGCTTCAATTTTGCATTTATTTTTACATTTAGTTCGAAGAACCTTTTGACACCTCTCAATTGGGTAGCACCATCGTTCTGCCCAGGCCCCCCATTCGTGCCTCATACGGGAGGTGCAAAATCATATGCAGCATTGGAGTGAACAAGCCGGGTGAAAATCTCTTCTCCAACTCAGAGCAACACGGGCGCCATTCTTTCCATCTCTTCAATCACGGTCTTAGATATCTCCTTGGCACAAAGCTTTTTTTTTTTACACCCCTTAGCACAAAGCTGGCGGAAGAAATAGCTCAACTCTACCAGCACTTGCCACATATGATCAGGGAGATAGGCTCGAACCATGACCAGAAGAAGCAGCTCAAGCCAGATGTGGTAGTCATGACTCTTGGCCCCGTTGATTCGCATAGTAGTCAAGTTCACTCCCCTACTCAGGTTCGCTGTAACCCATCAAGGAACACTAACATTTTGAACCATTCTAGTACTTCCCTCTTTGGGGCCTCGTCAGGACGAATTCGGCCTTAGGTTTTCTCCATGACTTGCCGGATTAGGAGGCTCCATGTCTAGCTTAGGTCTATTGCATAAAGTTGCTTGATCGACTCTTGCCTTAACGTTGTCCCTTGTCTTATCAGGAATGTCCATGATTGTTCCGAAAAGTGGAACGCCAATGCCATGTTCAGTGTGCATTAGGTCAATGTTACGTGGAAAAAGAAGGTCAAGTGTGCCATTGTTCCGAGATCTGAGTGAAGGCATGTAGCTCACCATATCCCACAAAACAAACCTTCTTGTTCATCGACCTCAAGAGCAACTAACATAGCACGCACCTACGGACCTGTCAGGAATTGCGGTGCCGGGTCGTGAACTGCCGCACTTTTCATAAAGTTCTTTTTGTCTCTTCTAAATGGATGGTCAAGAGGGAGGAATTGTCGGTGTTGGTCGAACGAAGAAAACTTTCCACCCTTCTTCAACCAAATGAACCTAACAAGATGCTTGCATACTGGGCATGGAAACTTCGAGTGAACGCCCTAGCCGCAGAAACAACCATACGCCGGGAGGTCATGCAGAGAGTAGAAGTACCAAACATACATTCAGAGGCTCCATGTAAACACACATAATATTCCTCGGATTTTCAGGAATTAATTATCATTGACAAGAAAATGTTCTATCATTGAAAGACGACGCCGGGGGGCGGGGAGGGGGGGGGGGGGGGGGGGGAGATTGAGGGGTATAACGAACACGGGCCAACAACTGTACGGGGCAGACCCCATTCCGTAAGGATTGAACCCATCTGTCGCCAGTGCCACACGTACATTACGAGCCTCCATAACTTTGTCACGATGAATCCCATCAAAACGTTTCCATGCTTCACCATCGGATTGATGTACAAGCTTAGTGGGCTTGTATCGCTTTCCATGTTTGTGCCATGTCATCTGTTTCGTGGATTCCTCGGTCATGTAAAGCCGTTGGATCCTCGGTAAGAATGGAAGGTACCTTAGGATCTTCACGGGGACCATGAGCTGCCTCTTTTGTCCTTCACCGGCGTCTACCTCCATGAATCTAGAGGATCCACACTCTGGACAGTATTTTGCTTCCGCATGCTCTTTCCTGAATAAGACACATCCTCTCGGACATGCATGAATCTGCTCATATGGCATCTTAAGTGCACTAAGGAGTTTATGTGCCTCATACATGCTCTTTGGCAGAATGTTCCCTTTTGGAAGCAGGCTGGCAATAACTGTCAACATAAGGTCGAAGGGATTCCGACTCAAGCTAAACTGGGACTTTACAGCCATCAGGCGTGCAATGGCATCCAGTTGAGAAACCCTAGTATGCCTGTGAAGAGGTTGTTGTGCCGCAGACAACATGTGATAATACACCTTTGCGGTCTCCTCTGGCTCCTCCTCCCTACGTTGTTCATGGAACTGTGCTTCATGATAGTCATGTAACATGTCTCCTACCCCGGCATCAGCATCACAGTCATCAATGCGTTGTCTCACGACCTCCTCTCTCATACGATCGGCTTCACAGTGGTAGATCCACCGAGTATAGTCTGCCATAAATCCATTCTTAGTAAGATGTTTACTCATCTCCAACTTTGTTTGTTTCCTTGTGTTGTTACAACGGCTGTAGGGACCAAATGCTTGTTCCAAGAAAGCAACGGCCTTGTCAATCCATTCACTTGTTTCAGAACCCTGACTTGGGTGGCCCGTGTACATCCACTCACGGTCACCCATCCTCTAACATATCAGCGAGCAATATAAAATTCATTGGCATCTACGCGATGTTTACAATGTCTACTAGGTGAAGATAGGTCCTAATCCCACCCGACGATGCGTAAATGGGGTTAGTTTCCAAGGACTATTTCGGTTTGAGACAGAATTTCAGCAGCACCTCCCCGCTATTCTCCAAATACACGTCCGGGGAGGGATATTGTCTATCTGGAGAACAACAGGGAGATGGTGCCGAAACTATGTCTCAAACTGAAATGGACCATGGAAACTAACTCCATCTACGCATCCTCGGGCTATCCAAAAAATGTGGACAATTCAAAACAGATACGGTCATAGATATGCAAAGATTCGATCTGCATATCTCCAACTATATCTCTTTTGAACGGGAGACGCCTAGGTTACGCGTTACCTACAAACATGACGAGTCTTTTATGTCTCACCTTGCTGTCCTGCAAAGTGACGAGTGGAAGACGGTGGAAAAGCCTCTCCTGCTAAGAACGGAACAAAACCTGTCAATTCAAAATTTCGACAGCACCTCCCCTATAGGGTGAGGTTCCCAAAACATGCAACAAATCAACGGCACGATGGCCGACAACCACTAACAACAAATCAATGGTACGATGGCCGACAACCACTAACAACAAATCAATGGCACGATGGCCGACAACCACATTAGTTCAGCAAATAATTTTTGTTTCAACCACATCACTTAGTTCCATTTCATTATGAATTCTACAACATTGCAAATAATTGACTACATTGTACATGTTGCAAGCAAGCAGTAGAGCTGCAGCGGCCTCAGCAAGCAGCAAGCAAGCAGCAGGCGGCAGCGGCATCAGCAAGCGTCGTCAAGGGAAGGGAGAAGGGAGGACGGCGTACCTGCGGATGGCGTCGGTGAAGGAGGGGAGGGAGACGAGGTCGGGGCGGCGCTCGGGAGGTCAACGGAGGGGAGGGAAACGAGGTCGACGGCGGTGGCCGGGGCCAAGCCCCTCGGCGTGGCGGCATCCCGGGCGTCCCTCGCCATGGGCGCAGTGGAGGAGGGCTGAGGGGCGGGCTGGGTGGAGGAGGACTGAGGGGCGGCGGACGGCGTCGGGGCGGGCTCGGTGGCGGACGGCGTCGGGGAGGGGGCAATGGAGGAGGGCGGCGGTGGACGGCGTCGGAGCGGCGGCGTGGTGGGCGCGGTGGAGGAGGGTCGAGGCGGCGTGGAGGACGGCGGCGCGGGGTGGGCGCGGTGGACGAGGTGTGAGGCGGCGCGGACGGCGGCGACGCGGGGTGGCGGAAGGCGGCGGCGGCGCGGCGCGGCGTGGCGGAAGGCGGCGGCGCGGCGCGAGGTGGAAGAAGGAGAGGATAAGGGAGAGAGGGGCCGCGCCGCTGGGGGGTTATTTTCGAAACTTTCCCGAGTGCCCGATCTAGAGCACTCGGCAAAGATTTCGGCGCACGGCAAACAATCCTTTGCCGAGAGCCCTAGGTCAACACTCGGCAAATCCATGTTTGCCGAGTGTTGGAACCACATCACTCCGCAAACATTTTCAAACTGAAGTTCAATTTTTTAAAAAAAAGTCACAAAAAATTCAAAAGTTCATCAAACTTTGTTGTGATACATGTTATATGTTCTATTACCTAAAAAAAAAATTAGAGTTAATCCATAATGTGACCGTCATTTTGATTCGAAATCTATACTATCACTTCTCAACTCTATGGATCTTCTTGGGGGAAGCTCCGATTTGTAAGCAACGTACGTGACAACTTGTGCAAAACTTTTTGTTCGATTTACCACGGGCTCCATGTATGATATCACAATGTCAGGGCGAGTCTCGTAATTTTCACACTTTGTTTGTATTTTATAGAATTAAAATACAATTCGACCACACGTTCGCTGTAATATTTTGTGTACAAGATACGTTATTTTTCCTTCCATTTCATGGTTAGGGCCTCAAATTGGACTTAGAAACATGAATATCATTTTTCGAGTCACTATATTTCATTATTTCAATCACTTGCATTTCGAATTTGAATTATCTTCAATAAATACATTAAAGAAAATAAATTACTTAAATATAGCCAAAGGTTTCAGAAAAATACCAAATTTTGACATGAAGCACCATGCATACATACAAGGAAGGTAGAAAAAATATTTGGCCGAAACAAAAAAACAATATTTTTGCCAAGTGTCCACGCGAGGCACTCAACAAATATCATTAGTTTGCAGAGTGTTGGTCCTTGCACTCGGCGAACAACCTCTTTGCCGAGTGCCCCTAACGGACATTCGGCAAAATTATTGACGGACCTAGGCTCCGTTACTCGCGTCCGTTGCATGTGCATGGCACGTGCCCTTGTTTGCCGAGAGTGGGTTTTTTGCCGAGGGTTTTTTTCTATTTGCGGTGAGCTACATGTCTGGCACTCTGGCAAAGATATAGTTTGCCAAGTGCCTTGCCAGCTGGCCCTCGGCAAATACCCTCTTTGCCGAGAGTTTCATCTGGGGCACTCGGCAAAGAGGCTGTTTGCCGAGTGCCCGACAAAATGCTCTCGGCAAACCCGGAGGCACTCGGCAAACGAGGGGTTTCCCGTAGTGGCTGGGGCTGCAGCCCTGCCTAGTCAGCCTCTTGCCAGCGTGCTACCTGTGGCCTCGTTTAGCCTGCGGGCTGCTGCATTTTGTGTTGGACTCGATTGATGGTTGGCCCATAACAGGTGCCCAAGGTTACCATTGTTATTGTATTTATTTTTATGGTTTTTACCTACTTCTTAGGCCATTCTCAATGTAAGTTTTATTCGTATTAAATATCATGTCGCGTAGGCAGAAAAGATGACATGACACCAAATTTATGAGGAGAGAGAAGAATTGAGTTTTTCATGGGTATGAAGCCTAGAGGACACGATTAACTGAACTTTAAAACCGAAATGAAACTCCAGGGAGAGGGTTTGGGTTTCGCACATTCACTTACTCTCATTGGACATTTAGATGAAGTATTTAAGTTCTATAAACGGCAACACATGAAACCGTGAAAATGAAACTTTGCATTGAGGGTGTTAGTTTCATTCATCACTCGAAACTCTTTACGTGACATGTCACTGTAAATCACGCGCATTGGAATCTTGCACTGAGACTGGTCTCCTAGTGCGTACGCAACAGTAATTTGTTTGATGTCCACAGTATAGAGTGCACATATCCTGTGCTTTATTATTTTGATATAACATAAAAAGCAATATATATATGAAGATCAGCGCATCTTGGTTAATTTTCAGGCAATCGTGCTTATTATGTTGCAGGGTACTGCATGTCGCAAAGAAAGCTATACGTAGTCTACGAGTACATGGTGAACGGGAGCCTGGAGCAGAAGCTCTTCGCAAGGAAGAAAAGCAGCCCGAGCCAGGTGCTGAGCTGGTCTCGCCGCTGCAGCATCATCAAGGGCGTCGCCGCTGGCGTTCACCACCTCCACAGCAACGGCGCCGTCCACGGCGCCATCAAGGCCTCCAACGTCCTCCTCGACCGGGACATGTCGGCGCGCCTCGGCGACTTCGGCTACTCAAGGGTCGTGTCTTGGATCAGCTTCAAGGACACCCGTACCTGGCCCCCGAGTGCTGGCAGGACACGAGCGTCAGCGTCGAGCCCACGTGCGAGATGGACGTCTTCTACCTCGGCGCGGTGATCCTCGAGGTCGTCTGCGGCAGGAAGATCACTAACAACAGGGTCCCTGGCTCTGGCTTCTGGTTCCTCGTGGACTGGGTCAGGAAGCTCTATGGCGACGGCCAGATTCTTGACGCTGTCGATGCAAGGCTGGCTGAGGACTTCAACAAAGTTGAGGCTGAGAAGCTCCTGCTCCTCGGCCTCGAGTGTAGTAACGTGGACCCCAAGCAGCGGCCCACGGCGGAGGACGTCGTCAACATCCTTGCCAGCAGCATGTCGCGGCCGGACCCGCGCGTTAACGAAGCCGACGTGTGAATTTGTGTGTACCGCCCAAAATACATTAGTTAGGAAAAAGTTAGTTTCTTTGATCATCTCAGAAGTTTATATTCTTTCAGTGATAGGTAATGTCCTCATCAACATTGATCTAGTGCGACTCCATGAATCTATAGATCAGCCGGCCCAATTTATCGTCGGAGCACTTCTAGGGGTATGTAAAGGGTGAGCGTCTGCTTCTGTATTGTGTTTCATGCAAAAAGTGTTATTATTTAAGTTGGTCTTATTCTCTTTTGTTAGATTGGCAAAATGCAGTAATTTAAGTTTTCACTCGGGAAAAAGTGCTCAAGTTAATTTATGATGAGCCATTGGAAGTCGAACATCAGTATGGCAAAGGTCGCAGATGAAGGGTTGTTTACAACATATAGGAAGTCGTTGTATATAAAAAGGCTAGGTAAGGAAAAACTGATCATGGAGTGCCTAGCTTGTATACAGACTAGTAATTTGCCCGTGCGCTGCTACGGGAGATAAAACATTCACTATACTCGAAGCATGATGAAAGCCTTTGGCACAACAATTACAAATTTAACGCATGCTAAATATTAGTAATCCATGGTTAAACATCACTCTGAGGATCAAGTTTACACAACGCACTAATTGCATCCACCAATCTAGATCAATGCTATCTCTTTTTATTGTCATCGGAAAAAATTAGGAAAACATCTAAAATTTGATTTCCATTATGCAGAAGGCAATTAATTTTGCAATCCATAACCACGTTCCAATTCAGCCTCACTCTCTCAATGGAAGTACGAGTCAAGAACTAATACAAGACCATTTATGCGATTCTTGCAACAACAATGGCAACTCTTGTTTCGTTTTTTCCCTGACAACATACAGACGTGACCCAAGAGAAAAGGAAGGCAAGACAATACAACTGCAGAGAGACAGGGATACAAAAGAAAGAGGACACAATGAAAACATACTACGACTAATGGACACTACACATCCGTCAAGATGAACAGGACTCGCTGAAGCTTCTCGAACCGGGTGGTGACTCATGCAACAAAGGAAGATCTGTTACTGGATATCTGGATCTTGCACCAATTAGAAATCATGATCAGCAAAGTTCTGGTGATTGTCGATGATTTAGTTACAGAGCCAGATGCCCTCCTTGGTGAATTGCTTGCCCCAGCATCCCAGTCGTTGATCTCCCAGCTTCCAGAATCCCAACATGACCAGGTTGGGTACGGTTAATAAAGTTGGGCTCTTGGAGACCTTTCTCACTGACTGCCTAAATTAATGAACTCAGTGCACAGTTCCTTGAACTGATAATTTTATAAAAAAAATTATCCATAGGGTAAGCTCAAACCGTTGAACCAGCTTTTATTTTCCTCTCTTTTGAGGGGGAAGGAGGATGTGCTGATTGCAAGAACATCACCTTTGGAGAAGGGAGCCAAAACAAATGTCAATAGTTTGAACACACACACGCGTGCGCGCACACAAAAAAAAAAAAAAACTGTTTACATGAGCAGTTGACCTTGAGCATACAGTCTCAGATTCAAAATATTGTTTCCTTAAGGAGTGTTTTACCTGGGCATACAACAGCTTGTATAAACACTTTATCAAGCTAAATAAATGGTTTTTTCTTTTGCCAAGTTGGTGTTTTACTTCAGTCAGGATGCTCTAATTTAATGAAGACGATACTTCAAATCCAGAAAATTATTTAGGTATTTATTCAGTTTCATGTCGCAGTCATCTTTTGGCATCTTACGATATCAAGGAACATGTTGCAAATAATTCTGAATGCTGCAAATAATTCGGTACATGAAGTAGAGCAATGACTGAGTCATTAGTGAAAAAACAATGAAGCTGCAAAAGTTTATTTCATACTCCTCATGGCCAGTTTCTTCAAGAGACCCTGCTAGAGAATATATACAACAGGGGAAAAAATCAACTTTATAGTTTATAATATTGTATAAATGAAGGATAAATAACATTAGAAGGAGAAGCGAACACATTGAAATATCATCTTTTGTGGAGCTGCGGTCCTCAATTTCAGTTTTTCATGGTGGCAAAAAGAATTCTGAACATTTTTGCATTTTCAGCCTCTCCAAAAGCAAGATAAAAAGTAGTAGTATAGAAAATCTTGTGACTGATATGTCCTACAGAGACACAATTTCTCTCCTTCGATTGTGAGGCCCTCGCCCGCCGGAAGGTCTCAAATAAAGGTCAATAAAGTGCTTTCAGCTAGTGTTTTCACAACATAAATGAAGTTTTATTTGTTTATGAAGAAAACATATCAATGACTGAACAGTGGGGTTCTGAAATAATGTATTATGAGATCATGTCAATCTTCCATATCAAAATTAGATGATTGGTTTATCTGGCATGAAGTACTACTAACATTGTTGTACTTCAAAGTCATTACTCCTCGTGATCAGCTTGGAAATCGGCTTGATCAACTGAGTATTACCATGAAAGCAAAATGTTTCTCGCGTTCATGGTTCAGGAAATACAAAAACAATTATGCGCAAGATCTGTAAAGGTTCACCTCAATCTATTTCTCCAAAAGTAAGTGAAAAAGGTTCTACTGGGTTGAGTAGCGAAGTGAAATTTAGATTAAAAGCCTTATGCCATTGTCTTTCTATGTCTAGTTTTTCTCATATTCTTGTGTCAAACATATTAATGCCATTGATGTATGATTTTACTCAGTGGCGGAACCCTCGGTATGGCGAGGTAGGGTGCTCTCCATACCTCAATTTTTCTGCCAATTTCCTCTATATATCGTTCATCCAATCTGCTGTTCTGCCGCCGCTCACACCATTGAAGGCCTCAAGGTCTGAGACGAAGCGAACGGATGAGGAAGAAGATGAACTAGGCTAGGGAATCGTTATCTCTAGACCATGGACCGGCACATCTCGTCGCCGTAATACATAGTACCTACGAAAAATATACGAAGCTACAGGGGTACTTTTAAAACACTACATATGTAGCTATCCTTTTATCTACTATGTTGTCAATCTTAAAGCAACTCCAACAGACTAGGTAAAATATGTTTTGTCTCTAAATATTATTCACAGGAGCCTGAATATAAGAACCAGATAACACAACCGGTGTTCATACAAACCCCCGGCACTTGAATAATATGAAAAGGAACACATGAACCTTGAATACTCGACAAGAAGAATAGAAATCTTGAATCAACAAACATATGAAATCAAAGACACCGAATGGAGAATATTCAAAGAGAAAAACATGATCCAAGAGTCACATTCACATCACCAAAAAGTTCGTCATTGCACTTGCCTTAAACAAGCTTGGCGAGAACCCGACACTCTATCAACACCGGAACCGTTCCAACCTGTGAAGCGAAAACTACACATAAAACCTTTGCTAGCATCGAAACAATTCTACACTACGTTTTCCGAAGAATTATTTCAGAAAAAAGGCTAAAACACGTTTTTGTACACTATTCCAGAATCTGCTAGAAACCTGACTTCCTCGCTGTTCAGTACATAACTTTCAAATTCCTTAAGCAAATGCTACAAACGAATACATTCTGAGAATCTACAGAGAATTTCCCACCACTTTCGTAATAGCGAGTTTTGCTACAAAATTCGCTAACTGGGCCAAAAATAATTAAGTAGGAAACTGCGCAGATTAGGAAATCCTGAGACAGTGGTACTAAAAATACATTTTCTCCCTAACCACTTATCGGAACTGAGTGAGACCAACGCCGTTAGAAAGATAAAAGCATTATCTACAACTTTTGTTATTGACCGATGATCAAAATCTGAACCAGTTAATACCAGATTTACGATTAACCAATCAGTCAGAAATCTGATTGCTTGAATGTGACGCGCGCCAGTTGTCTAATGTAATAACCTCATCTGTGAACAGATAGGGACTACTTAGGAATAAACCTTGAGGCAGGACACTCCAGTTTGAAAGGAAATTGATGAGTCCCACGATTTGCCCCCTTCTTCTCCCTTCTTCCTAATTCCCTCTCCTTGGGCCCCTGAAGTCAGCACAGCAGCAGCACTGAATAATTCAGTGCGTAACCAGCAGCACTAGCAAGGCCAACAGGGCAACCTTCTTACCTTCTCTCTCCCCCTTGCTGTGTGCGCACAGCTCACCCACGGCCTGCAGCAGCAGCAATTGCGCAACACACCAGGACGTGGCAGCTAGCAGTAGAGCCTAGCAGCAGCCTGGACTGGAGGACCAACCTTTGGAGCAGCAAGCAAAGCTAGGGCAAGGCAATGGCAAGGCAGCGGCGTTCTGTAACTTGGGCAAAAGGAGGAGGCGGTGGCGATTAGAACAGGGGCATCGGGAGGAGGCGGCGCTTGAAGGGAACGGGAACCGATGGAATTTGTTGCTTATTAGATTAGGAAACCTAGCCATCCAATGGTCCATGTTACTCTAACTGCCACGAATTCATTCGACAACCAAATCCCGCGTATGAGTAGTCAAATATAATCGTTTCGACGAGCTCTACGCATCTACGGTCTCCGATCGTCCCTCCGAGTAACGGTTCAAAAAGTCAAATTTTGGTCAACTCCGGAAGTCTTTCTTTATTAATTATTTTTTTGTTAAATACTTGGGATATTACAGTGAGATTGGTCAGGGTAACAGACAGCGATAGGCACGACGATCAACATGGTTGGAGAAGACGAGCGTATAAAAAATTGAGACCATGCATGAAAGCAGACCAACGTGTGCTCGAAATACAAAAAAAAAACTCGACCTGCCGGGGGAAGACCGCCCCCAACGGCATTTAATTAAGGAGAATAACCTCTCACGCAGGTCGAGAAAACCCCCGAACCCCCTCCCCGATCCTACACAGGGACTCAGCTGGCCGTTGTGAGCTCCGACGCGAGTCTTTACCATGTGCTTTGACCCGGAGAGGACGAGGGGATTTTTTTACTCCGCACTGCAGCGGGGCATATTCCAGCCACTTGTGCTACAGTGCGGCGCGCGGCACTGTAGCGAGCTACAGTACCGCGCGCAGGTGCCGCGGCGGGGACTTGAACCCGGGTCGACAGGTGCAGAAGCACCCGGAGCCCTCCGCTCTGACCGCTCAGGCAGCCCCGCGTTGGCTGTGCTCGAAATACAGCTGCCAGTGCATGGACGCAGGAGAAGATAATACAGCTATCAGATCCCTTTCTAGATGCTCTGGGCCTCTGGCAGAAGGCGGGCCGATCTTCTGTCAGAGCATCCAGAAACGGATAGAGAGTCTGGTCACCACTGTCACTGTCACGGCGCAAATGCATGGAAGGAGCGCACCGAGTTGGATAGTTCAAAGTTCAAACCCGTTGGAACGCAGCTGTTTGTTGTGGACCTTTGACCAACCGATGTGAATCGTACGTGATCACTGTGCAGAGGGTGCTGCCAATTCCATAGAAACTCCCAGAATCTCACTGCCCTGCTGCCATTAGGAATGGCGCCGCGGCGATTGCTGTTCCTCCTCACCGTTGTCTTGTGGCTCGGCGGAGTCGCCGGCTGCCATTAGGAACCATGCACCCGCGCCGATCCCTATTCCACTACCTACAGCGTCGTTAGTATGATGGTTTCCAGCTACTGCTCGACCACGGACAACTTCACCGCCAGCAACCCGTATCAGGTGAACCTCGTCGACCTCATGAACGAGCTTCCGACGAGAGCCATCGCCAACGGGTGCTTCGACAACACCACCGTTGGCGATCCTCCAAACACGGTGTTTGGCCTCACCATGTGCTACGCCGACAGCGACCCGACGTCGTGCCAGGAGTGCCTCCGTGCAGCGGGCTACGCGGTGCAGCAGGAGTGCCCGTTCAGCCGAGAAGTGAAGGCCGCCTTCGACGCCTGCGTCTTCCGGTACTCCAACGAGTCTTTCTTCTCCGTTGCTGACGTAACCCCGACTTCCAATGGCGACTTGACCTCAACATGGCCGGCATGAACAGCACGCGTTGGAAGCTCTTGAGCCGGCTCGCTGACCAGGCTGCTGGCTCCCGGCTGCGATTGGCGAACGGGAGCGAGCCCTACAAGGACTCGAAGGGCAGATCGGAGATGATTTACGGCCTCGCGCAGTGCACGAGGGATCTCAGCGCCAGTGAGTGCAATAGGTGTCTCATCACGTTCCTGGAGGATATGCTCCCGCCGTACACCCACGGCAGCGTCATGGGCTACAGCTTACAGCGTCGGGAAATCAATCAACATCACCATCCCGACAGTGATGCCCGCGCCACCGACATCGTCGCCGCCGCTGCTGCCACACTCGTCGCCGTCGGTGCTGCCACCCTCTTCTCCGGCCACTCCATCGGCGGCGCTTGTAGCCGGCGTGACGGTTGGTTCCGTGACTTTTCTCGTCTGCGCCGGCATACCCTTGGTTCGGTTCCTGTTGCTCCGTTTCAGGCGAAAGGCACGAGAGCGTGAACTCATGTTCAACTACGAGCCTTTGGAGAAGGAGTTTGAGACACGTATCGCTTACACCGGCACAGCGTTTGGGTTTTGTTTAAAATGCAGTCACCAGTTCTTCCGAATTAAGAGAAAACCATTATACTACGTCAAAAATCCATCAAACACCCTAATTTCTCACGTCTAGGATGATTTGTATCAGGTTTGTAGGCTACCCTTACTTTCTCCTAGGAGTCCGAATCAAAATACATAGTAGTTCTGATTCCGTGTCGGTTTGTGTAACTATCTATACGCCCTGTAAATCCAAGCATGGGAGTTTGTTTATCCACCAACGCAAGGAAGTACCTACGCATTAGGGTTCTGAGAAGGAATAGCCATGGATTGCACGGACAGCATCCCAGACGAAGTGCTCGAGCTCATACTCCTGCGCCTCTGTTCACCCATCTCCCTCATCCGCGCAGCATCAACCTCCAAGCGTTGGCGCCGCATCATCGCCGGCGCGGGTTTCCTACGCCGCTTCGCCTCCGTTCAAGGGCAGCAACGTCTCGTCGCCGGGTCGTACTACCACGGTAATGTCATCATTCCCCATGTCTTCGTCCCCACACCTCAATCATCGCTTGTCGACAGCAGCCGCTTCTGGCTCGACTTTTTACAGTCTGACGACTACGACAACGTGTGTCGGTTTCATCCTTTGTCCTGGAAGATCAAAGACAGCCGTGGGAGCCTTCTTCTCGTGGCCTACAACGGTCACGAACCACACAGACCGTGCCTGCACATGATTGTATGCGAGCCCCTCACTCGACGACGCCACCGGATTACTTTACCCATGGTGAAAGGCTGGAACATCCACAGCGGGCCTTTGTTCCTGGACGCTGTCGCCGAGGATGTCGGTGCCGGCTTCTCCAGCTATGGGCTGGTATGTGTGCTCCGTGGTCCATGCGACAGCTATACTGTCGCCGTGTTCTCCTCGTCGGCCAGCGGGCGTGGATCATGGCAGGCAGTTAGCGTCGACTGGAAGAAAATGAGTTTCATTGGTAAGACCAAGAAGTCGCTGTACTGGCGTGTCGCGGACAGGATCGTAGCTGCCATGGACAGGAGAACCGCCGAGTTCTCGACATCCAAGCTACAAGCTGGCTTAGTAGACTGGAGTAGTTGGCAAATGCTGACGGTCGCCGCCTGCTGCGGCGACGAGCCGCGTATCATTGTCAACGGGTTCAGAGAACGTGGCTTTCTCAAGTTCGTTGCCAGATCCCAGGACGGCAGCGAGTGGGCACTGGAGAAGACGATACGGCTTTCGGACGTGTTGCCGGGGTGCGATCCGTTTTACTTCTCCGGTAGGTTGGATGGGTCCGGGTGACAGCGGTAGACACGGCGATCATCGTGATTAGTAATGGAAGCTGGTCTTACCGTTTGGACATCGAAACCATGGAGGTGGGGCGGGCGTCCATGGATGTATTCTGCGATGTAGCGTTCCCGTGCGAGCTGCCATGGCCACCGGCCTTCAAATACCGCCCTGAACTTATCGAAGTCGTCTGAATGTTTCCAGGCAGCTATAACGGCTTTGGGTGCAAGAGATGGTTTCTACCAATGAATATCAAAGCCATCACCAATCCAAAGAGCAGCATGACAATATGAAGTCTTCTGTTGGTTTAGTGGAGGTGTTCTCGATTATCACTAGTCTTTGGAATTTTTAATTTAATATGCACACATTTAACTCCTTTCATTTTTGAATGGGACTTTGCCTTAATTTTTTTATTAAATTTATTTTATTTTTTTATGAAATGTGAGAAAAAGATCCCGAGACGGCAGCGAGTGGGCGCAGGAGAAGATAATACAGCTATCAGATGTGTGTAGTCCGACCTACTTCTCCGGTCGGGTGAGATGGGTCAGGGTGACAGCAATTTTTGGTTCTGACCACGGCCATGATGTAGCATTAAACACTGCATGTCATGGTCGGTCCTTCGCGTTCATTTGAGGCCGTGGCTGTGCGGGGCACTTTGGGTTGCAGACTGGGCAATTGGCCGTGCAGTCGTCCAACGTGCCGTAACATCTTTGTCCAGTCATAGTGTCATATATACAGCGGGGGCCGACTCCGTATCCGCAACCGCAATGATCTAGCGTTAATGCAATGAATGGATGACCTGCATGCATAAAAGGGAATCGCATAATTCTTATACCGTGACTTGAGGGAGCTGTGTTTGGTTGGGCTGTGGCTTTTGGAAAAGCTGTTGTGGGCTGTGATTTTTAGAAAAGCTGCTGTGAAATGTTAGCTGTTACTTTTGGAAAAGTCCAATTGGTTAACAACTGTGGCTTTTGATAAAGCTTATCTCACTTACGAGTGGACCCACAAAGTCATAGACACAAACCAACATCTTCCTTCTTCCCTCCCTCTCACCTCGTCATAGACACAGGACAGGCTCGCCGGCCTGGAGCGCCGCCGGCCTAGAGCCCGCCGGCATGGAGCACCGCCATCCTGGAACCTGCCGGCGTGGAGCGTCGACGGCCTGGAGCTTGCCGCGGCAGATCTCCCCCTCTCCTCCATCACCCCGGCCCACGCCTCTGCCTCTGCGCCCACCTCCCCGCTCTGCCGGCATGGAGCCCGCCGGCCTGGAGCACCGACGGCCTGGAGTTCGCCGCGGATCTCGTTCTCTCCTCCCTCACCCCGGCCCACGCCTCCGCCTCGCGCACCACTCCTACTCCCCGGCGGCGCCGACGCATCCGGCGCCTCGATGCCCGTGCAGCTCAAGATGAAGCTCCCGAAGGTGGCGGCGGAGAGGTCGACGACGGTGGTGCGTGCTCGGGCTGAGGAGTCGTGATAGGGAGGAGAGAGAGAGGAGCGACAAGAACAAATTATAACGCGAACCGGTATCCTCATAACCAGTGGTAGATGGGTAATTTTTTTTTCCTCAAAAGCCAGTGAAAGTAAGGGAAGAGGTGTTTTTGGATTTGTACTAAGGTAAAAGCTACTTGGGCCCTTTGGTTGAGCTTTTGACTTTTGAAGGCAAAAGCCACAGCCAAAAGCCCAACCAAACACACGCCTGCTTTGAGATCGAAGTCAATCCCACCATCAAGGTATCCATTGCTCGCCTCCGGCCGATCTGTCGTCATGGTTGTTGGTCGCTGGATAGATTGGCGCACTACTTCGCAACATTTGGTTGTGCAAGGGTTCGTTGGGGGCGAGGTCTTGGTGAGTTCTTGTGTTGGGTCTATGTGCGTGTTAAAGCCGGGAAAGAAGCTTGCGTGAATCCGATCTGATGATGGCCGGTCCCAAATCCTGATGAAAGAGTGGCGTCGCGGAGTTCACGTGCAGTATAGTAATTGCCGATTTCAGTTCTCTTATGCCTTTTTGGTCTGCTTTACGATGAATGCTGGATTTGATATATTTGATAATGTGGCTAATGTAATTGATGTTGTCAAATTCGTGATTGAGTTCGCTGCCGGTGCAGAAAAAACTTTATAAATCAGAAAGTTCAAGCTATACATCTTTTGGTTTTACTGTCATATTAGGATGTGGATCGATTGTGCAGTCTTAGATTTCACCCTGTTTGATTAAACTGCCGGTGAGTTTCAAATTCGCAACTGATGTGGTTTATGCAAACAGGTTGCTGATGTGAAGAAACTTATTGAGGCTGCTACACAACGGCACAATGTCTACCCAGCTGACCAGCAAATGCTTCTACACAAGCCGGGGGAGGTGCTCAACAATGACACAACCTTAGAGGAGAACAATGTTCGGGAAAATGACTGCCTCATCGTCCTTCTGAGTAAGGTAAGCTACCTCTTGACATTCTGGTTAACGCTCCAGCCCATATTTTCTCGCCTAAAATGAATACTGAACGCCTACAGTTGCTTCATGAATGATTTGTGTCATTGGCATGATTTGTGTGACACCCAGTGTCACTGCAGCCAAACCTGCCGAAAGCATTCCAGGACTGAATCAAAAGAAATTCAAATCAAATCTGAACAGAAAAACAAATGTTCAAATAAAGGTCAAACCCAACCTTGTGAAGGAATTCAAAATCTTCAATAACAACTTGACCCAACCAAAAATTCCTGTGCTACCACATCAGAAAATATAATTTTGGTGAATTTTCTAATATTTTACAAATTCTGGAAGACCCCCTAAAAATTCAGTGAAGTGAGCACAAACTTCTGTGTTCCTGAATTTTTATTTCGAATTCTGTTGCACAAATCTGCATCGACCCAAAAGCGAAGTTGGAGCTGGATCTGTAATCTACCATCCAAGAATTTTTGGACGATTTTTGGAGGTCGGGATGAGTACTGATTAATTCGGCAAAAATCGCTGGAGGAAAAATCAGGAAATTGAGAAAGCCGCGGGACCCGCCTGTCATTGGCTTCGTCCCCACCCACCTTCATCGATTGGGCGCCGGTGGCGGTGGCCGCCGCGTGGCCGACGACGACCGGGCGCGCCACGTCCCCTCTCCTTCCCCGGCCGCGGACGCCGCTCCCTTTTTAGCTGCTCCCCTCCTCGGCCTGCAAACCCTAGCCGCCTCCCTTCTTCCCCATCTCGCGCCGCCCCCACCCACCATCGCCGGCCGTCTCTAGCTCCAGCCCGCCGCCGTCGCCTCGGTGCTTCGCGGTGGGAGCCATCACGCGTGGAGCTACGCAGGGATTCGGAGAAGCTCGAGGTCTTCTCTTTCTTCTTCCCCGTCGCGAGCTCAGCCCTTCCTCCGCCATGGCCGTCGAATGAATCCTCGCCGTCGCGCCATTGAATCCTGAGTGCAAGGACGCCGAGACAGCCATTTCTCTTCCCCGTGGACGCCGTCTCCGTCGAGCTACCGCCCCCGGAGATCCCTGTCGTCGACTTCGTCTGCGCCGCCCTATAATCCAACGAGGTGAATCTCCAGCGCCTCTTCGTTCCCTCTCTCTCGCT